>PQWD01006146.1:0-107889 GCA_019425675.1 Leucinodes orbonalis
CATTTACCATCAGATGAGCCGTTTGCTCGTTTGCCTGCTATAGCATAAAACAAAAATCCAGTACTGGCAAAGCCAGGGGTTTGAATTTGTCCACCTGAAATTAATAAAAGTTATTAGTGCTTGCTTCATTGCCACCCCCATTTTACACCACATCGCCGTCATATCTCTTACCGCCCACCAAATCTTTACATTCATGAATTATTACATACATGACTTTATATTCATAAATATAAACCTAGTTTTATTCTATAAGACCATAATAACATTGCCTGGTACATTGAAGCCCGAATTTCTATTCAATATTTCAAACAAAGCTTAGCCCATCGTCTAAAGCTAACAACTTTACTTTTTCACAAAATCATAATTGAATATTTAAACGAAATTCTTTAGGTTTTTTCTGTGAAATTGGCTTGGAAAATACACCAAGGCGTTATTACTCGACAAAGCTTATGCTTACCACTTAATTTGGTTAAAAGAAAACATCTTTTCAAGTTTAATTGACCGTGTTTACGTTCAAACAACTTTGGAATCTGTTTTGAGCTCATCTTAGAGGCCATTTTCTTTTTTGATAACTTACGCATCAGTGGTTCGTTTTTCTTAGACGGTATGGATAAAGTTGTTTCTAATAGGAGATGCGTGTTTTACATTTTGAACCGTATAGTTTTGCAACAAAGTATATTTTGTTAAACTTAAGTAACGCTTATAGATTATTAGGTAGTGTACTACATGGTGAATAGTTTGTATCGAATGTTTTTTAACTGTAGAAGTTTTCAACGTTCTTGATGGACTTATCACATCACTCTATATTGAGACAGTCGATTTTCAGACTGTCTGAAAATCAATTAGACATGATCGCCATTTCCCCAGTACTGATAATCGCATGCTAACCCATTTGCACGGCGTATGTAGTCGGTGACGGTCATGCGATCGCGATAGGCATATCTATTGTCGTGTCTATCAATTTAAATCCAGAAATAAAACAATAAGCCCTTGAAAAGGTGGCAGACTCGATATTGAGTCGTCTAGGTAGGTATTACCGCATTTCCATCTATCGTCCCGTCCCGTGAAACAGGAGTGCTGTCCACTTTTGTGTTTCGGTATGAGGGCACTATAATGTGAAATTACCGGGTATAAGAGACCTAACATATGTTGTCTCTGGTGTCGCGCAGTGCGGCGTTAACGAAGAATAATGACTGTATATCA
This sequence comes from Leucinodes orbonalis, assembly GCA_019425675.1. Taxonomy (NCBI): domain Eukaryota; kingdom Metazoa; phylum Arthropoda; class Insecta; order Lepidoptera; family Crambidae; genus Leucinodes; species Leucinodes orbonalis. Next base: position 1,204 of record PQWD01006146.1, read on the forward strand.
GTTGTTGGTTCCTTCAATGCCGATCTGTCATGGTCAGGTGTATCACTTACCATCAAGTGAGCGTCCTGTTGCCTGTACATCATAACATAAAAAAACGTCTAACATCGGAAAGCAAAATCTTAATACTACAACTACAGTTACAACGTCTTCTGCCAAATGAGTTCCGTACTTCAGAGTTTCAATTCCTTACTAGTACCATGCAGGTTCAACGAAGTAAAAAGTGACGATTTTAACATCTTCTTTAACGACTTTTCCTTACTTGCTGGTCTACGTTCAAGGAAGTAAAAAATGCATTTAAACGGCATTTCTCCATTTAACATGTTAAGAATATTCACCGATGTGTACACACCCCAACAGCACGAGCCATTTCTTGTTTCGCCCGCGCGGAGAACGAATAACAAACGTGCGTTTCGAAAACATCCTGCGGTAGCGGTTGTATTTTTATGAAAGAAAATATTATTAAAACCGTTTTATTAAACTGTTTTCGGCTTGCATATTAAATCAGTGTGAAATGATGGAGTAGAGACCGCTGCTTGGCAACAGTGTGCGTGATGTTATCTGGAATTCAAAATTATAAAATAAGTAACCATTCCTTTAGTAATTAGTTTACGTTTGAAGTCGGTAGTTTTTTGTTAAACAATAATTTAATGAATACTTTTTTTTGGTATGTGTATTGCTGACTGGTGAAGCTATAAAGGTAATCTGCGGCCAATAGCAGTTATCAGTTATAAAAAGATCGTCGGTGTCTTAAGAGACCGTAAGCGGTGAAGGAAAAATTGTGAGAGAGCCAATCCACACTGGGCCCGCGTGGACGACTAAGGACTAACCCTTTACGGCTAGGGTTGTGCCCCTCGGTGGGGACTTTTATGAGCTGAAGATAATAATGTATTATTAAAAACTATATTGTGTATATATATGAAATAATACATAGAGATGATATACACAGATAAAAATCTCACTTCCTCCTTGTAAATTCCTTCAAACAATGCTAACATAGTGGATTCGATACAAAATATTCGACAATAGCAGAGACATGGATATTACGATTGTTTGGCACTGTGACAGTGCCGCAGTGAGCGCATTTGCGATTTAAAATTTAACTGAGACGGGAATATTTTAAGCTGACAACGTTCGCTTTTTATCTGACGTTAAACCTGGGGCGGATATTTGCCATTTAGCTCGGTTATTTTAAGTTTTAACTTAAAAGCAGTTGATAAACCACTTGTTACATGTTTTTATCTGTATTTAGGTTTAATCAGCTGGATTGAAAGAAAGAAAGTAAGAAAGAAATAATGTATTATTTTTGCACATCGCAACGCAAGCATAACAAAAATACAGTAAAAACACACTAAATAACAATTTCATTGTGCTACGACGTCCAAAGTAAATGAAGCCACTCAGCATGTGCCATGGTCCGGTGATCGGACCCTGACGCTGATTTTCCGTGAGCCCGAGTGAGTAGGCGCACGGACAAGATCGCTTCAGATTTTTTATATATATTTTACATAATATAATATGATATAAGAATAACATATAACAATACAAATAATTAAATACTAATATATACTACGAATCTATATGGTGGATACATAATATGTTGAGAGAATATAATTACAAAAACATCATAATAAAATATGCTTATATATGTGTGAGAGTGTGTCTAGTGTACATGTAGGTGGTAGATTTTCCACTTGTGTGACGTGACCTTTACCCCTATAAACAATATCCTATAAACAGCACATTTATATTTCGACGCCACACCCTGGTATGCTAAGTCATTTAATAATCAGTGGAATTATGATTAATAATTTAAAAAAATAGATTGCTGGTGTATAACTAGATTAAAAGTCAAATTATGATGATGTTAATTTGATGAACATATAGGCAGAGATTTCTTCTGAATACTTAAAAAACAGTGATGACTATGGTGAATATAATGTCTAAGATAGGTGTAGATTTTTTTTAGTTTATTTATTGGACCAAAAACAAGTTTTAACCATAACAATTAAACCAAAAACCTTTTGAGGTCAAAACCTTTTTGGGTCAAAAATAAAATTTCATCAACAAGAAGCCATAGAGAGCCTTCATCAACCTCTTAAGAAAATATGATTTGCTTTAAGATAGTAAAAATATTATTTTAGGTATGAATAAAAACTTTAAAGTCAACATATGAGGTGAAATGTAAAGTATATTTAACTTCATTGGAAATTGGAAATTCTCAAAGCAGTCTCTAGATTTCCGGAACTTTCGAAAGTTCAGCCAATTGCGAGCTACGCCAATAAGATTTATTCGGATCCAACATGTTATGATAGACTGAAAGGATACGGTTTGAAGAAGAAATCCACGCGGAATATATTTGTGAAGTATTTTTCATAATATCTGCAGCTGAAAAGAAAATGTTGATAGATTTCGATGAGATTACTTTTTATTATAAACTAAAAATGCAATGACAATTTTTTTTTGGGCCTATGGAGGATATATCCTATTCAACCTATCGCAGTCCACTGCTGGACATAGGTCTCCCCATTTCGCGCCAGATATCCCGGTCTCCGCTTTCCTCATCCAGAGAGACCCGCGCAAGTATATATATATATATATATATATGTTCCTTTAAACTATGGTTCCACTTAAGGGCAGTAGCGAAAGAAATTTATACTCAGAGGAAAGCCTTTATTATTGCTTATTTCATTTTACGTTTAATATACCTCATTACCTTTATTATTACGTTATTTAATCTGATTTGGATTACGACTGACCGATGACTTGCAAAAGGTTGCAGTGGAAGCTGGGAAAAGCGGGAATCAAGGATATTTGGCACAAAATGGGGTTGACCTGTGCTCATCAGTGGACTGCGGTAGGTTGAAGAGAGATAAACCTAAATTGTCAGTGTGAGAATTCACTTAACTAACGTGGCTACTTGAGGTTATGGAACGGAACCCCTAATTACTAATAGAGCCGTTATTATGCAGTTCATTTTATGACTGCATAATAACAATACTTAAATACTCAACACACTTAAAACTGTCCTTTTGTAAATGTCAGATACATGTACTCTATCTGACATTTACAAAAGGCATCATTATTTTACTAACGTTTTTTTAACTTTGTAAATTGTTCCTTGTGTAAAATAGGAATATAAAAATTAAAATAATTATATAAAGATTTATTAAGTCCAAAAAAAGGACACAAGACAATGTGCCTTTCAGTAAGCTTTTCCCCCGCGATATTGGTGGCCAGGTACGTGCCATAACCGCGGCAGTAGCCACCAGCCCACGGTGGCAGATTTACTAAGAAAATTAAATCCCACCAAAAACATTCTGTAAAAAATCTAGCCAAGTCTCAATGGAGCTGCTTGATTATCTCTAAAAAGTAATGAAATCAAGACAAAGACGTGCCAAGTCTAAGGTTCCTTACTGCAATTAATTAATTATTATGGTTGATGTTGTGTGACTTGGCCGTTGAAGAGTACACAAGGATACAAAACTAGGTGCTTCATGACACCATTGCACCAATCTGTCGCCAGAACCGCTACCCATTGACGGTACAAATTTGCCACTTGGAAAACGGTGATTCAATAGCCCATCGATTGTAGGCTTGATAAAGCCACTAACGTATAAAGAATGTTCAACGGCCAAGTCACACAACATTAACCATAATAATTAATTAATTGCAGTAAGGAACCTTAGACTTGGCACGTCTTTGTCTTGATTTCATTACTTTTTAGAGATAATCAAGCAGCTCCATCGAGACTTGGCTAGATTTTTTACAGAATGTTTTTGGTGGGATTTTACTTCTTTTTGTAGAAACTTGAAAGGAATATTAGACGACCCATTGGGTGTAATGGTTGAAACGTCGGCTACTACACCAAGGGTTCCGGGTTCGATCCCCGGGCAGTACCTACAAATATTTGTGTGCACCAACATGTCTGTTTGTATTGGTCTAGCGCGCTCGACTTGGCAGGGGCACTACCGTGCTCTCCGATTTTTGACATCGGATGAAGCGGCCCATCATGTTAAATATATATTGTTTAAAGGCGGTATGTCAATCTCTTATAGTTTGGCTGGGCTCTTTTGTTATCTAAGCAGGGTCACCAGGTACTCCAGATCTTCGATTTTCGAAGTTTTCATAGTTTTCCCTTTATGTAGCCATTAAACCCTAACTCTGTACGAATTCAGCTTTCGAGTTAATGGGAAGTACTAGTTCTATTTTGATGATCATGAGTGAGTGAGTGAGTGTCTGTCGAAAATGCGAAACTTTGCTTTCGCTTAACGTCGGAACTAAATGACCTACAGACTTGAAATTTTGAATTTAAAGTAAGTTATTATATCTTACTAGATGACGAAAACTTCAGCGCTCTGGTATTATCCAAAGGTTCTCAAATCGGGGCCTGAAAATGCGGCGAAATGGATCCTGTAAAGGATGGTACGGCAGTGTTTGCTTCGCGCTCGACTTGGCGGGGGCACTGCCGTGCCCCCAGATCAATGAATGAAATCGGAAATCTGGCCGACTGCGTTTTAAAATTAATAGTTTTCTGATTAATGATTTTTAAACAAAGTGTTAAAATTAAAACCTTACCTTAAAAAAAACAGAACTTGGAGTATTTTTGCTGACTCTCTTTCTCTCTTCATCATGTTGCATTCCACTGCTGGACATATTTAGTATATGTACTGCTGAAGTTGCAACTGCTGGACATAGGTTTTCCCTATTTAGCACCAGATATTCCGGTCCTCCACTTTCCTAATCCAGCATCAACCAGCGGCCTGCGCAAGGCGTCAGTCCATCGGGCCGGTGGGAGTCTTACGCTACGCTTGCCATGACGAGGTCCCCACTCTAGAGCTCGTCTTCACCAACGGTCATCGGTTTTGCGACATACGTGACCACACACACCACTGTCACTTCAGCTTGCTGATGCGGCCGGCTATGTCGGTAACTTTAGTTCTCTTGCGCATAACATCGTTAACTTTTGTTGCCGACTGTATATTAAATATAAAATCGCCCAAGTCGGCTGGCACGCGCACGCATCCATTCATTCCGGGATTCAGCCATTACATTTTAATGGTCGCTGAACGTATTCAATTCGTATTGCCCTCTTTGCATTGTGTACGAATTGAAAGAAACTGTCCGCGCCGAGAAACCTGCGGAAGTACTTTGAAGGCTATGTATTATTTTGACAATGATACAAAACGTTTCTGTGGCGGACTGTACTTATATGGTTTTACTGCCTTTGATATTAAATCTTTGTATGTTTAAGCACTTTTCATTATGTGTTACAAACAGTAACCGGTAATAAAAAATTGAGGGATTCCAAAATAAAAATATGTATTAACTCAAAGAAAAAAATATTATATCTATTTCTTTTAATATAATTATTTATATAACACTGTACACAATACTGTAATGAAGTTGAAAGAGTAAATTTCATGATAGCTATGTAATGATGTCCTTTTGTTTTCCGTAGATCCAAAATAAACTGCAGAATATTAATTTGAATAAAGATATTTTGATATTGAGCTATAAATTTAAGTAGGACAGCACTTGGCATATCCGAAACAGAATGCTTTGCTCCAACAGTATTTTAAGGGTGTTAACGGGAAGGTGGGATAGTGCGCTGAGGCGGCACTAGATCATGGACCTTATAAACCCAAACGCGGAACAAATTTACTATGTTAATTGGAACTTAATATTTTGAATAGTACTAACAGTAGATGTAATAAAAAAGTTACTAACAAATAATGGATTGTAGTTGTCTGAAATGAATAAACAAATTATTTTATATTTCCACAACACATATTTTAGCTTAAGTTATTCTCTAAGTGCATGTTAAGTTTTACTGATGCTATTTATTAGAAGAGCGGTCTCATTCTAATATTTACAAGGTTTTAAAAGCATATGTTACGGCACCGCGGAAAGAGTAGGGCTTGTGACACTAATCAAATCTGCTGTCACCACATGAATCAATTGAAATGTATTCTACATGAATGTCAAAGTCAAAATTCATTTATTCAGATTACGCTTACTAAAAGCGCTTATTATCAAAAAGAATACAATAAAAAATACATTTAAAATACCAAAGTAAAGCACAATAATGTATTTTGATACTGGGAAAAAGCGCTTCGGCGCTTTGGCTTGTTGAGAAAGAAGCACCCAAGAAAACTCAACAGTACAGCCTTTTTTAAACAATGATTTTAATGTACAGATGTATTACAAACACTGAAGTAGCTGAGCAGTTTAAAACCATGGATTTTTATCACATAAATATTCGTCAATAGTATAGTACCCTTTTTTAGAAAGGTGGTTTTTATTTAGCTTTAAACTTTATACATCTTCCTATAAAAGATTTACCTACTTTATGTAGTCTCAAGTCTGGACCAGCAAGTTTGTTTCTGAAATCTAAAAAGTTTCTGAAATGAAAAACATGTTTCATTTTTTAATATCCATGTCGTATTTCAAAAACAAGTGATGCACTTTAAAAACCCATTAGAAACCAACCTCACTGTAAAGCTCTAGTCATGTCTACGCAGAGTAAGTCACAGTAGCAACAATATAAAGTGCTATAAATAAATCATGTGGCCGATAGCCTTCGGGACCATTGTGCGGACTCCATTGTGGCGGAGCGCAGTCTCCGTACTGAATGTACAGTGATTTACTGGCGTATGATTGTTATCCGTTCTGGAAGAGTCGGAATGAAGTAAGGTTTCCAGTTTCACGGCGCCTTGGTCAACTCATTCATCATTACCTATCCTATATATCTTTTTAATTTAAAATCAAAAACACAATCACATTTACAATTTAGGGTATTGATCTCGTCCTGATAAGCTTAAGAATAAAACGTGCAGCGATCTCTACCTAAGTTTGATATACTGCAACCACCAACTCGCTTACCAAGCATGATGATTGCGACAAAACGTTTCACTTTCATAAAAGACCTTTAACGAAAGTTAACAATGTAAGTGAGTCTTTCGTTTGATTTGTGTATAGACGAAGAAATCCCTTTTAATAAATATCCGGAAAAATAGGCAACATTAATAAAGGTATTTCTTTTTTTCAAACTGACAACTGTTGGCGCACCGGACAAATTGGCGAGCTCTCATCCAAATAAAGTGAACAGGGCGGACAGTTCGCTCACCTGATGGTAAGTCTGACCATGACAAATGCAGTCTCTTCAACCTATCGCAGTCCACTGCAGAGCATAGGTCTCCCCCATTTTGCGCCAGACATCCCGGTCCTCCGCTTTTTGCAGTGTTGAAAGAAAATTAATAACAGTACTTGTCTTACTTTCCGTCAACACTATCCTGTGCCCGTCATTCGACACTACAGACGTAATATCTCTCGTATCAGGTAATTTCACTATCTGCAGTGTCCTCATACCGAAACACAAAAGTGCAAAATACTTCAATTTTACAGATCGATATCAGGCACTGCGGTGGTACCTAACTAGACGACTCAGTACCGAGTCTACCACCTAGTAGTTTTTCCTAGATGACCCACTAATATGCGTCTAAAATTCATACATCATTTTGAGTAAACAAGGCATGCTAAGCAACAAAATTGTAAGCCATTCTGCCAGACAATGCGATGTTTGGGTTAACTGATGTAAACTTCAAGACGTATTATAGTGTCGCAGCAGGAAATCGACGCCATGACAGACACTGTTACTGGCGATTAGATACGGCGATGGCTTGTTCGCGAACACGACTTGCAAACTTGGTACAGAACTTCTATTTTCTGTTAACTGTCTTAGCTCGTAACTAAATCTTGTTTTGCTATTATTTTATCAGTAGCATAAACTAGTTGCGAACCGTTATTTCTTGGTTATCATTCAGATTTCATTATTTAGCAAACGCCAAAGTGACTTCGTGGTATAGTGCTCTCAGCGTTGGGTTTGAATCCCGCTGAAAGATCGAATTGTTAAAGACACTTATTACGTATTATGAAAGACCACTGTCGCCCCACGGCCTCTAAAAAATGAAGTGTCCATTGGACCCCCTATGTCTCCCAAACATAAGTGGATTTTATTTTATAGCCAAGTTTTGAATAATTTGCTATCGATCCCCAAAGTACAGTTGCAATAATAAATCATTAGTCTACTTTATACACACCTGTTTGAAAAGAAGGACAATATCATGCTTCGGGGAGCTCATTGAGCTCAGTCGTCAGTACTCTCGTTTACGCCCTCCAATAGGCATTGGGCCCGCCTGGTGGGTACGGCCCAATATCCCCATAGCTATGCTATTTGTAAAGGCCTGTGCACTGCTGATGAACGCTAAGGGGTTTATCGATGATGATGATCGTATATATTCATTTATTTACGGATTATTTATAGCCTCTCAGCTCAGGTAGCACGAAGTCATCATTAGACTTAGAAAAATAAAATTTTCCCTTGTTCAGTCATCAGCAGCTCATTAAATATCCCCACCGAGGAGCACGAGCCTACCCATAATAATAATAATAAAATATCTCTTCGCAGGCGTGCGCAGGTTTCCTTACAATGTTACCCTTCACCTTAAGAGCGTTGGATAACGTACGTATAATCCACCAAAAACATCCTGTAAAAAATCTAGCCAAGTCTCGATGGAGCTGCTTGATTATCTCTAAAAAGTAATGAAATCAAGACAAACGACGTGCCAAGTCTAAGGTTCCTTACTGCAATTAATTAATTATTATGGTTGATGTTGTGTGACTTGGCCGTTGAAGAGTACACAAGGATACAAAACTAGGTGCTTCATGACACATTGCACCAATCTGTCGCCAGAACCGCTACCCATTGACGGTACAAATTTGCCACTTGGAAAACGGTGATTCAATAGCCCATCGATTGTAGGCTTGATATAGCCACTAACGTATAAAGAATGTTCAACGGCCAAGTCACACAACATTAACCATAATAATTAATTAATTGCAGTAAGGAACCTTAGACTTGGCACGTCTTTGTCTTGATTTCATTACTTTTTAGAGATAATCAAGCAGCTCCATCGAGACTTGGCTAGATTTTTTACAGAATGTTTTTGGTGGGATTTTACTTCTTTTTGTAGAAACTTGAAAGGAATATTAGACGACCATTGGGTGTAATGGTTGAAACGTCGGCTACTACACCAAGGGTTCCGGGTTCGATCCCGGGCAGTACCTACAAATATTTGTGTGCACCAACATGTCTGTTTGTATTGGTCTAGCGCGCTCGACTTGGCGGGGGCACTACCGTGCCCCCCGATTTTTGACATCGGATGAAGCGGCCCACCATGTTAAATATATATTGTTTAAAGGCGGTATGTCAATCTCTTATAGTTTGGCTGGGCTCTTTTGTTATCTAAGCAGGGTCACCAGGTACTCCAGATCTTCGATTTTCCAAGTTTTCATAGTTTTCCCTTTATGTAGCCATTAAACCCTAACTCTGTACCGAATTTCAGCTTTCTGAGTTAATGGGAAGTACTAGTTCTATTTTGATGATCATGAGTGAGTGAGTGAGTGTCTGTCGAAAATGCGAAACTTTGCTTTCGAATCTGGAATCCGAAATCTGGGGGCACTGCCGTGCCCCAGATTTCGGATTTTTTTAAACACATAGGTACGTGGCGGGATTTGAACCTGCACCCTCCCGATTGGGAGGTAACAGTCACCACCATTGAGCCCCTGACGCTCATATTAAAATAAAATACAAGAGTAAGGCGAATTTGATAATCTTTCAAGTGATTTGCATCCAGTGATGGTTGATCCCACTATCAATTTTACCTTCTGATTTCTGTTTCACGTGTTTATATCAAAAACTAAATTAAATAAAAGACGCTCATAGTTAATATTTGATCAATATTTAAATCTGTCTCTAAAAGAAACAACAGCCATTCGGTCTATTTCCGTTTTTCCTAAACAACCTACACGCCTCATACATATTCTATTAGGAAAAATACCATTAAAATAATCATTCGTTTGTAGAATGAATTCGTTTATTCTACCTTAAACAAGCAATAAATGAAAGTCAAATGAAGTTGCCGCACAGAAAATGAAGAGAATAAACCAATATAAAGGGAGACATCTTCGAGCCCATCACTTGGGTATGGATTTGGTAAACAAAATGGTCCGTGTGGGCGGACCCTCAACATTTGTTTACAAGAGTATTTTTGTGTAAAGTCTGTAGTCCATAAATAGTAAAGCTATAAAAAGAAATTTAAAAAGTTCATTAGAGTGGTGACTGTTGAAGTTTTGTCGTAAATTAGACAAATGTCAAAAGTAAAACCGACTTTAAAAAGCATGAGTTGTATTTCGTCGAGTGGGTTAACCGGAGACTTTTCACCAGTTTAAATTAAAGATTAAAAAACCCTCATGAAAAAAAGTATATACAATAGAAGAATATTTATCGGATAAAGATGTGGTCTTGCACTTAGTGTTCCAGTTACAAAATCTTTGTGATAAATTATTGTAAAGCTATTTGTAGGTAAATGACAAAACTGTAACCACTGATATAAAAAGATTAAAGAGTAACTCTAGTTTCTTGCCGGCTCTTCTCGAAGATCCTACTTATTCCGAACCGGTGGTAGAGTCACAAAAAATATGATAATAATAACAATTGACGATTCAAAAGTATCTGTAACAGATTTATTTGAGTAAAGATTTTTTTTTTCTTCTTTTTTCTTTAACATACGCCGTTCCCTCTTCCTATTTATCCTTTCGTTTACACTATTTTAAGGTCAGGTTGCTAGCCATGTAAGCTAATTGTGTGTTCCTGTTAACTACTTCCACTTTGCAATTGGGCTTCTCCCGATAACACTGGCAACTTTTCATTTTCATTTCATCGACGACCCACTTGGTGTTCCGGTTGAGAGTTAGACTGCAATACCAAGGGTTCCGGGTTCGATCCCCAGGCAGTACAAACATTTGTGTGCATGAACATGACTGTTTGTAATGGTCTGGGTGTTTTCTATGTATAATATGTATGTATTTACAAAAAATGTATATATGTATGTTTAACCGTTGTTCAGTACCCATACTACAGGCTTCACGCTTAACTTGGGGCTAAATGGCGCTGTGTGAATGTCAGTAGATATTAATTATTATTTATAGCCCTTCTTTAAGTGTACACAGTGCTCTAACGTCTCTATTTGCATATCCACGGACAAAACACCATTTTTCCCACTACATTATTTTGTTTATGCCGATAATATCCTCTGTGGAGGTGTGAAAGTAGATTACTTTCACAATGTTCTGTTGTTTACCGTTTTTCTGTTCATTTCTTTTATGTGCTGCGAACGTTCTCGTATTTTCTAATGCAATAAGTTTTTTTGCAACGTAGCGTTTTACCGTAAAGTCTTGCTTTTCCTAAGTAATTTCACTATGAGAGTAAGCTGTGGAGAATTTTCTATACATGGATAAAAGGGTTTCGCGTAGCTTTCTCTAACGTAGCGCTTTTTAAATCATCTAGCAATTTTTTTATTTTTCATTTCGTTTTATTCTTTATCAATAATTTTGAGCCTGAATTGAATAAATAAATTTCGCCTTGACGTTGACTTTGAAGTCTCGCTCTGCTTTTGCTAAATCAAGTATGCACTTAGTCTATGGATACTGCGACTTCATCAATTTTTCTCACAGGATATAAATTTAGTTATCATCTATTTTTTAATTATTTTTAATTTCAGGATAACAACTCATCGATAGGTTCTGTGCTTTATTATGGTACTAGCTTTTGCGTGCGACTTCGTCCGCGTGGTATAGATACTTTGGCCTAACGCTCTCTTTAAACCATTTCTTCTTTTGTTTAAAAAAGTATTATTTGGATAAGGATTATTATCATATTTATGAAAACACCTTCGCAAATGATAAATAACTTAAGAATTTTTTTAGCAATTAATATGTTTACAATTTTTTTGTAGACCTTTAAATAGAGAACAATACTCTCACACATGACCTTTGCGAAACTTGAACCGTTTACGCAGCGTACGCAGCAGAAGTATGAAAAATTTTGAAACATTCTTCATTGATATATAGCCTTTAGCCTTCCTCGATTTATAAGCTATCTAAAACTGAAATATTTTTTCAAATCGAACCAGTAGTTCCTGGGATTAGCGCGTTCAAACAAACAAACTCTTCAGCTTTATAATATTAGTATAATTTGGCTTAGTCTCAGTCAGTCTTTTGAGTTTCTAATATATATTTTTTGATGTTCATAAGTGCTTTTTCTAACCCTAATATGAGCGAGGGCGTTTACCCATAATTGTGATCAATACAGCACACGGTCGTCGCTATCATCTCGACTTCATGCATCAAAATCACTACTCACTTTGATTAATAAGTCCTACTCACTCCACGAAAAAAAAACACCATTCCGAGAATCGGTCAGCGATTTATTGCAGCTAAAGGGTTCCCAAGGGTGCAACTAGCCCTCTATGAACCCACCCACTTGATGACTTATCCGCTGTTGATTCTGCCGACGTCGATATTTAGACACCGATCCTTGATCCCGGGAAAATTGCTCGGGAAAAATGCGCAGAAATAATATTGTCTGCGCCTCGGGCAGTGCGCGTAGTAATTTCAAGAATTTCCAAATTAGAAACGTGGGTGTAGCCTGATTATCCGCTGTATTGGATACGTCGAAGTTTCCATTGTTTATGGTAACCTTTAAGAAAATAACATGATTACTTACTGAGGGGTTTTGTGTTGCTTTATTTAATACTAGAATATTATGTTTGCAGTAACAGCATGGTTCAGCTTACGCAGTTTTATGTTCGCAGTTTCGTAAACTGCGAACATAAACTAAAACTGATAAGATTTGTCTATTTTGTTTTTCAGTCTCTATTTAACTTGTTGCAGTCCTCAGCTGGATATAGGTCTTCCCCATTGTGCTCTTATCAAAGTCAAAAACATTTATTTCAAATTAGGCTTACAAAAAGCACTTATGAACGTCAAAAAATATACAAAAATATAATAAAAAACGATTAAAATACTAAACTAATATGAGTTTTGATGCTTTGAAAAAAAGCGCTTCAGTGGTTTGGCCTGTTGAGCATTGACACAGCGCCATCTAGCCTCATATTAAGCAAGAGCTTGTAGTGAGGGTACTAGATAACTGATAAAGTGATAACATACTTATATATTTTGTTTTGTATTTACAAACATATTAGAGCGTCGGTGGCTCAATGGTGCGGACCACAGACATCAGAATATACATTAGACTGGACAAGCCGCCAAGTTATAGGCAGTCCCAGTGTCGCAATTTCTTTTCGGTTCTTACTTGTGAAAAGTTATTATATTTCTTGGTAAATTTACTGATTCATTGCGATGATGGCATGTTACAATTGCACAGGATGGCATTTTGGAAAAAACGGTAATTTCTTCTAATATTCGTGCGTCTTGACTTGTCTCACAGAGCGTAAACTGGTAGCCAGTGTATGCTCGTTGAGCTTACAGTTGTCGCAATTTAAACGCGGCTTGCCCCATCTCCTGTATTGAGAAATCTGTGGTGCGGACTGTTGCCCTCCTACCGGGATGGCTGAGTTTGAAATCCTGACACGTACCAATGTGTTTTCGAAATTATATGTACGTTATCCGACGCTCTTACGGTTAAGGAAAACATCGTGCGGAAACCGTCATGCACACATGCGAAGAGATTCAAAGGTTGTGAGTGAAGTCGTCCAATCCGCACTGGGCCCGCGTGGACGACTAAGGCCTAATCACCCTATACGGGAGGCTCGTGCCCCTCGGTGGGGACGTTTAATGAGCTGATGATGATGATGATACATATTAGACACAGAAACACCCAGACCATTACAAACAGACATGTTCATGCACAAAATTGTTTGTACTGCCTGGGATCGAACCCGGAACCTAAGTGTAGTAGCCGACGTCTCAACTATTATGTCATTTTTATTATTTTTTATGTCGGACACACTATTTACAACACAAAAACAGTTATAGTTAGCTTCTGCGAGCCGGAAACAAGAGGGTCACACACAATCGAAGGCTGGAATACAGTGCGGAAGTCCCGCTGCGTGCCATAAATCCTAACCGGCGTCGGAACTCTGAATAAACTGTGCTTTGCCATCACTAGGAGTATTTAGAACCGGGAGCGATTTTTGTGAGTGCACTGACACTAAAATATTATCTTATTCTGCAGGTCTGTCAGATAACTTTAATTTGGTATTATTGCAATAATATTCTAGATAGGTTTTTTTATAATAAGTGTACAGGACGGTCAGGACGCTCACCTGATGGTAAGTGATACGCCTGACCATGACAGAGCGGTAATGATTGAGACCAAGAACTGATAGACAGTTATTATTATCTATAAATGCCGCTCGGCGCCCGTCGTCCGTGACAACTGAAATTAGGTGTCTTATACCCGGTAATTTCACTAGCTTCAGAGTCCTAATCCCAAAACACGAAAGTGCATACTACTCCTATTTTACGGGACGATATCTGGAAAATATATAGATACAATGGGACGGCAAGTTCGCTCACCTGGTGGTGCAGTGTAAAAAGAACTTAATTACAGCTGAAAGTCTTTTTACTTCCATCAACACTGCCCAGCGGTCGCCACCCGAGTCAATGTCTCGTTCTTAATGCGCACCGCAAAGGAATGGAACTCTTTGCCTCATTATGTGTTCCCCGATCATTACAACCTGGCCGTCTTCAAGGCAAGAGTGAAAAGGCTGTTTCTAGGCAGGCATGATCCATCCTCGGCCGTATCATCAGGTGAGATGGCGGTCAAACGTCTGACTATAGAGGATAAAAAAAATGTTAGGTCTCTCATCATTCCGTCATTTTACTAGCTACAGAGCCCTCATTGCGAAACACAGAAGTGCAGAACACTCCTATATCTCGGACAATGTCTACTATAACTACGGTGGTACCTATCTAGATGTATTAGTACCGGGTCTATCACCCAGTAAGTTCTAACTGGTACCAGGTCACAGAATAAACTGTAGTTCGCAATGGCCACATGCACTCAGAGCTGGGTGTTGTGAGTGCACTGTCACTAACAAATTTTCTTATTCTGCCTGTCTGTAAATTAGATAACTTTGGTTCTGGATTCTGTTAGAATGATACTCTAGATATGTAAATGCACAGTATGGATGCGTTTCAGTAAAAAACTACCGTCCGAACCAGTGGCAGCTTCGTTTGACATTCATAAGTGTTCTGTAGGACCTAAACAGAATAAAGACTTTGATTTTGTATTTTACACAAACGAAAATTAAAACTTGTATAGGAGGCATTGTAGAGGAGGCAACGGTCCACCTGACGTGTAGTGCTATCGCGTTCTATTAATATTTACAAGACAAGAGGTCCTCTTAATACTTTGCCGGCCCTATAAAATTGCCCATGCTCTTTTTTAAGGTCACCTATTCGTATCTCACCAGAAAGACAAGAACACAAGAATCATGCTCTCTTCTTCAGTGTTAACTATGCTAGTAGCAATCAAAATTTTACTTTCATAAAAAGCAATCTAAACTCAGCGACCGTCACAATCAATATCTCATACGCGGCGCGGAAGCACAGAGCCTCATAAATCTACGACGCGTCGATTGAATAAACCGCGCGCGACCGGTGAGCCGTGCTCGAAGGTGGACTGTTTGTAAACACGCCGCCGCGGGGTGCGACGTCTCAATTTGTACGATTTTTGAACAAAAATGACCCAAGATTTACTGTGAAATGTAGATTTCACTATTTTTGTTTTTCTATTTGAAAGTTTCGCGAGAAAACAATAGAAAATCTATTGCATGCGGAACATGAGTCTTGGCTAAAAATTCAAGTAGTTTTAACTTTTAAAAAATGTCTTTTCATGTTACTTTTATAGGGTGCCAATAGATTTGTGGCTCCTACAGATTTACAAGAATTAATGAATTACAAAGAATGGTATTTCAACTTTTTCTCCGATCATACACACAAATCAAATATTTTCTTTTGTCTTTCCGCAATTATTCTTTGAGTGGAAAATTAAAATCATAATTGAAATTGGTTAAAATAACTTGGCCTAATACACTACCAGATGCCTCCCCCCTTTTACGGGATTCACAAATCTTGTCCTATTGGAAACATTGAATACATATTACTTACGAATGTCATGTTCATATTATTTATTGTTGTATGTGACCATATGTGATATATATGACCGTAAGTCAATGAAAGTGTCATAGATTGCATTGAATAATTTGTATTGGAATGTTTCCTAAAGGATACATAAAGCTGCGTCGATTACTTTATGGCATGTTGGTTAAAGGTGAGGTAATTTATTGTTCCCATTAATAAACTTTTATGTTATGGTACAGGTGAGAACCTTTGTCATACATAACTCAATATTTAAATTGATGTCAAAGGAAGCATGTTATTTTTCATCAGAATTTTCTTAACATTATCCAATTGACACCTTTGTTTGGAAGGTATTATCCAGTGTGGTAATTCTTAATTTCTGGCCTCAATTGACAATCAGAAAAGAAAATCTTCGAATGAAATTCCATAGCTTCCTTGTAAATATTCCCAACTTTGAATTATTATACAAGGTCAATTAATCCTGCAAAAAATATTCTGTTCAATTGCTTGACCAATTGATAATATCGCTGCATTAGGAAAACCAAACAAAACATAAA
Source organism: Leucinodes orbonalis (assembly GCA_019425675.1). NCBI lineage: Eukaryota > Metazoa > Arthropoda > Insecta > Lepidoptera > Crambidae > Leucinodes > Leucinodes orbonalis. Next base: position 17,769 of record PQWD01006146.1, read on the forward strand.
TATAACAAACTCACTAACTAATATTGAACTAATGAAGCATGTAAACGTGTTTCCACATGGACACGCCAAATAAATAATAAAGATAATAACGACAAAGTAAAAGCAACACAAGTGTCCTTTATTATTTTCATGTTGCGCCTAATTGCCCGTTGGACCTCCATTTATCAGATGTAGAGGTTTGCAAAGGGCGCGGAGGAGGACACAACAGAGATACTAATAAACATATAGAAGTACAAATAGTACTAATGAACTTATACAAAATTGCAAAGGGGCTGAGAATTGTGACAAGATAGCAATATTTAATTGTATTTTGGGGAATATGGAAATGGAGAAAATGGATTCAGCATTGAAGCTCTGGAACTCAAGCTAACCACACTTGCTCTTAAAGAGGTCTCTAGTGACTGGAAGTCCCTGAAATCCAGTCCGTAACCAGAGAACTGATGATAATGAAATTGTATCGTTTTTCGCTTAGAAACTATTTTGTTTTTACAGGATCATTTCGGACGCGTCAATCATTCGGCCTTAACAGAATTTTTTTTGATTCGTGATGTGCCTATTGTAATTGGGTAAGGATGTAGATCGCATTTCTGAAACTTCTATTGGAATTGTTTAATGGCTCTTACTATGATGTTTCCGTTTACACCGTAAAATATAAACTTATTTTTTAATTTGATCATGTTTTTGCCTGCCTACGTTACCATCTATAAAACCCTTTTTTCAATATCGCTTTCATAAAGACCAGATTAATAATCTACTCGTAAAAAGACACTTGCACTTGTTTCTACTACGTTTCATTTCGCTTTATAATATTGTGTTGTTGTTGTGTTTTGTTTAATTGGTATCTAATGCAATTACCGCTTTATTTGTTATTGAATTAGATTCCTGTTCAAAACTAAATACCCATATCCATCAAGGCTTTATTCAGTTATATATCACAAGGTAATTACTCACGTGCTAATTTATACATTGCTGCAATTCTTGTAATCAGGTTAAAAGCGATCCTTTGTAACCAATCAGTGTATGCTGTGCAATCAATATTTAAGTGTTTTTTCTTTGTGAACATTGCGTGTGCACGAGTTTGCTTTACTTATTGTTTTACTTAGTTACAAACGTGATTCAGTGGGTTTTTATTTCAGCTGATGGGTTTATTGGTGGGGTCTTTAAGTGCTTTATTCTTATGAGGCCTCGTTTTCAAGGGTTGATTATTTGATGGCTTCTGATTGAGAGGTTGGGGGAAATATTAATGACGCTTTATTTAATGTTTGTTTTAAATAATTGAAATGACAAGTTGGAGATTTTAAAGGTTAGGAACTGAAAAAATATTGTGTAAAATATTTTTTATTTTAACATCTTCATGAAATAATAAAATTTGTAATGTCAGCATTATCCCTTAAATTGCCACACATAGACAAATATATTATTTTTAGTGGAAGTTCTTTTTTTTGGGTACCATTTAGGATAAGGAACAAAAATAGTTATTGAAGTTGAATAAAAATAAAACACTGTTTGAGATATAACATGTGACATGAAAAGGACATTGCCAATTAATGCGTCTATTTATTAATTATTATTAGGTCACACTGAAATGACAATGCCAATTTCTTGGAAACATTTTCTTTATTTTTATCAAATTAAATTGACCAGTTAGTTTAAATGAAATCACAGCTTTACACTAGTTTTGAGATCTAGTTACATAAAAAGTAAATAGGAACCTAATTTTGTACGTCAATTCGACTTAAATTTAAATTAACGTGTTACAAATGTTTAAAATTTAAGTTACTTAATAAATAAAAAATATTAACTGCAATCGTAATAATTATTTTTGCTTATGAAATAATAGGAAACAATTTTTCTTGGTCGTAAGACAAAGCCTCTGCTCACACTTTGTACACATAACCATGGTCTTACCATTCTTGCAATAACGACAGCGGCCCTGCGTAGAGAATGATGGAAAGTGATCATAGCAATCTAGTCGCGCCTCATCTACTGGTCTAGGCACAAAATGTTTTGTGATCACGTTTGATGACCTTGGAGAGTCGAATTGAGCGCTATTGCTGTTCGATTTGGTATTTGTCTTGATCAGCGCTAGAGCAGTATTTATACGGAACTTTTTTAGTGGCAAGTTTTTCTTGCAGTTGCATGCAGTCACGGCGGTACAATAACCAGCTGTTGTTGAGCGCAATATCTAGCAATTGTGCGAATATTGATATATACCATCGTCTCGTTTTCATATGAATGCGGTATAAAGCTGTAAGCATGTCTGCAATATCGACTCCGCCCATGTGTCTGTTATAAACTTTGATAGCATGTGGACAGGTAATTTTCGGAGGTTCGGGGTATTCTTCAAATATGTCATCATTACAGTCGCTTAGATCATTCAATAAATCGTACATCCCAGAAGCAACACTACCAGGAGATGAGGAGCGGCTATAATTCTTGCTAAAGAACCGACGTGCATCTAATAAGCCCTCTTCTAGATCATCATCGGAGTCTACATCTGACTCTTCAGAATCTGAAGGCGGTAACATCGCCAGAATTTTTTTGGAACGCCATGACATTTTCTGAAATATTCGAAAAAGAACTTTATACTTAATCGAAATGACAGCTGTTTAAAATATAATAAATAAAACGAAAGTAACTTTCTAGTAGTAAGACCCACCATGCATTGACAAAATAGAGAAACAGAAGAATAGTACCTACAGAAGCAATAGACGGCAATGTCCATTATTCAAATCTAATAAATCATATTATATTCAGAGCATATTGTTGGCAATGATCCTATGAGATGTCCTCTCTATGAGACCAAGCAATCAAAGTATACATAAAGCTTATTATTGGCAATGTCCGTTTCATAGGGCAAACATAATGAACACTACTCATTAGTACTTTCGGGCAATGTCAGTTAAAAATGACACACAAATGCAAACAATTGTATATCAAAAATATTTACGAATTCCTTTTCAAAAACAATTTCATGGGATAGTTTTATTCATATTTTAACGAAAACTAATGAAGTTTTATGAAAAGCAAGGAAAATACTTACACAAATGATATTTTTATCCGGAGAGTACACATTCACTTGCAAAGTAATTTTCGGAATGGCGTTATTTTTTGAATTTTCAATGACACGAACGATCAATTGGCACGCGGGAGTAAAAGAGATAGCCTATTCGGTATCCCAGAGCGCTTAAAATCATACGAAGGTCATGCGTAATGTATCTGTGTGTGTATCTTTGTCGCGTCACTTAGAACGGACAAAAACAATTTAAGGGTTATATTAACACTGCAGTCAGATATACCCGACGGCCGACGGACACAAAAATAAACAAAACATACATTTAAGAAGACAAATGCAAAATATTATCCAAAAATTTATTAAACTATGTTTTAAATTTCCAGGTCCCTATGAGCTTAGCGCAATTGGATATAAATTAAAAATTTCACGTTTGTATGTTTTATTCAAGGCAATAAAATCTGCTGAGTCAGCAAGCAAAATTATAAGAAACAAAATTTATTTATTATATAATAAACCATACAACATACAATTCTACATGACTGTAAAATATATAAAAGAACAAAATTATTTAAATCAAGTATTATTTGCTCAATAAACAAATTCAATATTAAGGTCTCAAGAGTCTTTGTCTTTGTCAATTTTAAGTCTCAAGAGTCTTTGTCTTTATCAATTTTAAGGTCTCAAGAGTCTGAGTCTCAATTTGTCTGTCCAAAAGTAGCTAAAGCAGTGTTGCTATTCTGACATAGCCCCAGTAAGTACTATGTACGAAAGGTAAGATTCATCGAATGTCCATGGTGTGCAGGTCGCAATCAATACGACTCCGCGTGGCTCGCTGACGGTTTATTTCCAGTTGTGTAGTGCCTCAAATATTTACTTACCGCGAGAATCGTCCCTGTTGTGTGGCGGGCCATGAAATCAGCGGGCCATTTTGATGAGTTGATTTAAATATAATAAAATAAATGAAGCACACGCCTCCGCCACAAAGGGCTAGGCAGAGATGATGGAGCGCCACTTTACATAGTGGTCCTGACATACTTCTCAAGCTACATTCACATCCAGCAATCTTTTCATACAAACTATTTTTTCGACCTGCTTGGGACCCCAGCTTTTTTAGGACTTGACCAATTTGGTCAGGATAATAATATCACCTGCATGATTATTATTTTACTATCATGAGTCTTATTCTGTCTACTGCTGAAAAAAGTTGTCTCCTACTGCAGGTCACTATTTCCTATTCAGCTTTCTGTTTCAAACTGCTGCCGGCATCGTTCGTATGTATAAGTGCGGTATACATATTCCAATTATATTTTCACCTAGAGAATCAAATCAAAAACAGAAAACGCCAAAAAAGCGAATCTCTGCTCTTTGCATAATGCTACCTTTGCTCAGTTTTAATATTTAAACTTAAAAATGAGAAGGATTTTGTAGGCTAGGTGATTAATTATCACTGAATATGTTTTTCATATTTTATTTTGTTCACTCGCGGATTTCGAAACCGTACCATAAGTGTTCCTCATGTCGACTCGTTACGTGCGTTGATATAACTCGAGTGCAGGTTTACTAATACGTAAGGGCCCTTAGGGGTCGTCCAACTTAATGACTATTTTTAGAAGCCGATCCAAATGTTACAAGTAAACGTGATTGTGAAATCTACCTAAATTATGGACAACTTTTTGTGTACCTGTGAGAATGCTTTATAAAAGGACATTGTAGGGGGTTTAAGCCTACACATTTAGATGATAGATATGATAAGATGATAGCTGATAATATAAGGGATGCTGATAAGAAATGATACAACCGAGTCCGATGCTTGTCGTAATTAGACTGATTTATTGAATATGAAATGCACGCCCGAGTACAAAGTGCCGATGCAGCGACTTACAAATATCGTTGTAATTAAGTTACTGCTAAGGTAATGTGCGGTAAACCGTACATATTGCCGCACCAAGAAGATGCAAGAGAATAAGATAAAAAAGAGATGAAGTATTCTTAACAAAGTAAATGGCGCTATTTGCTACATTATATAAAGTAAAATGATACAACATGATATTAATAATATAAATGAATTTTATAATAACAACGTTAATTAATTAATTATTAATAAGTAAGTCATAACGAACACTTGTCAATATTGGTTACTAATGTTATTTAGATTTCATCATTGAGTCTGAACCTCGTAAGTTTGGGAACTTCTACCGATTCACTCGCGATTCATTGTTTCCTCCTCGGATTCACTCGCGGTACACTAGCCACTACCACTTCACTAGCACTACCGATGTCGCCAAGTGTGATGGTATTGGGCACCTCTGCCCCTGGACCAGGCTCCGCTTGGCTCCGCTGTTGGCTCTGCTGCTGATTGCTACTCTCACGCCGGCTGCGACTCCTGAGCTTTCGAAGCAGGAGCCATCCCGCACCAGGAAGAATGATGACGATAACGAAGGTGTAGATACCGTACGTTGCGTAGTGATGATTTTCGTGAACGGTAAACTTACTTTCGGCTTGTTCCTTTAACTGATGGTTTATTTTTCCAAATGTCTTAAATTATAAGTTCCAATTATAAATATTAACACATAAAAAGCGTTTTTTTCAATTTAAGCATACAACAGGCAATTATGAACGTCAAGACAAACATGATATTATCAGTATACTTTCGTCTTTAACGAAAGTGCCTACAAATCTAGCATACTATAAATAATCTACGTAACTTCAAGTATGCCACCGCAATAAATTCGCAGTGCTGTATATGCTAAGTAGATGATAATATAGTATCAGAGTATTCAAATTCAAATTCAATTTTTTATTGCATGTCAAATTACATAGATAGGATGGTACATATACAGGTTTCCCAGTAGGTATACATGTGACGCCCTGCAAGGGCATAGCAAATTGATGAGAGGTCTAACTAAATTTCTTAATAACTATTATAGTACTATAGTAAAGTAGGACACAATATTTTAACTTAAAAACTACACATTTATATAACACAGTATAACATGAAGACAGGTAACATACAAATAAATTAAGACTTAGACTTACAGGTAGGAAGGTACATACCGGGTGTAATACAAGTGAACATATATATACCGCCATATCATGTTTTTAGATGAAAGTCTCAAGGTTACAGGTCTTCCCACATAGCATGCTTATGAAAAGACATAGTCTGAACCCACCATACGGGCCCCATGGGGATTGATAGGTGAAACCAACTATCCTACAAACATTCTTAAAAAGCCACTGGTTAGTGAAGTAGTGCCATTTGAAGCACTTAGTTATTATTCTGTTCAGACAATCTAGTGTCAAACTGGGAACAATCTTGTCTTTGTCATGCTTTTGGAAGGCCTGTACTCAATGGTACTTTATAGGCGTAGATAAACAATTAACCACCTATATGTACAATCTCTAAAACTATATCAAAATCTGTGGTATATCTCATACAGATTCCTCATCGCAAACTCTGTAGCATAATAAAATATGATGAAGTAATTTGAAATATGACACAAATTGAACGAAAAGATCTGAAATAACGAAATCTGTAATCCGAAGAGCGTCGGTGGCTCAATGGTGTGGACTGTTGCCCTCCTACCGGGAGGGCAGAGGTTCAAATCCCGCCACGTACCAATGTCTTTTTGAATTTTCGAAATTATATGTACGTTATCCGGCGCTCTTACGGTGAAGGAAAACATCGTGAGGAAACCAGCGCACGCCTGCGAAGAGGTTCATAGGTTGTGCGTGAAGTTGTCCAACCCTCACTGGATTCGCGTGGACGACTAAGGCCTAATCGCTCGCTACGGGTAGGCTCGTGCCCTCGGTAGGGACGTTAAATGAGCTGATGATGATGATCTGAATCAAAAAAATCAATTTAATCTCGAGGGCTCGTTTAGAGTAAATTTAGCTACTTTTTACATAAGAAGAATTCAGTAAAAATAGGTTTTCAACTTATCTCAAAAACACCATTCGAAAAACACTATTTGAATATCGAAAATTATCAGATAGTAAATCAGCTCCACCAATGAAATTCACAGCTTTATCTCAAGGAACTTGATACACATTTCTCCCTTCAATACGTCGCTGAAGTGATTTACAAACCAACTTCAGATTATGAATTAATGGAATGCTATAATTCACATGAACGACGAATACAATGGAGACTATAAATTCACTTACCTCTATAAAACTACATAGATCGGGATTAGGGTCGTCGCTAAAGATATTAGACTTTAGCAAAGAAAATTGGTTCAATATTTTCGTTTGATTATTGGCTACTTTCGACCTATCGCAGTACACTTTTGACATAGGTATACCCTATTCCGCGCTAGATATCCCAGTCTTCCGTTTTTCTCAGTCGGTCTCTACTAGAAACCTTTAGCACGTCGTCGGTTCATCGACTCACAGGGCATTCTATGCGAAGACTCAGTCTCCATTCCAGAACTCGTCTGCTCCATAATATGCAGCTACTGTAATACTCACCTGATCTGGGCTATACAACAACATGAAATGTTATCCTAATAATGCTTACCGTTGATGAACATCGGTTCTGGAAGGCCCAGGCTCAAATACCGAAGCGTACCAATGTATTTTCAAAATTATATGTACGTTTATCTGACGCTGAAGGAAAACAGCGTGAGGAAACCTGCGCACGACTGCGAAGAGATTCAAAGATTGTGCGTGAAGTCGGCCAATGTGCACTGGGCCCGCGTGGATGACTAACGCATATACACCCCATACAGGTAGGCTCGTCCCCTTCGGTGGGGATCTATAATGAGCTGATGACGACGAATGCTAATCGTAGGTAACACCTAATAAAACGTGTGAGTGACCTTAGATGTGCCTAAAGGTACTGAATCAAAACAAACTTTTCTTGATATCATCACTGCCTAATTCTCAGTTAAACAAGGAACTCCTCCAATAGTATCCACGCTGAATAGTATGTAGCAGTCAACAACGTTGTAATACATATTCTCATCGCAGCCCTGAGTATAAAAGCCTGTGATAACTTTTCGACATTTCTGATCTGTTTGAAACTAAAGTGCAGTACAGGTTTTTGTGAAGGGTCACTGAATCATTGTGAAAGTAATATTCGTCGATTTCGCATTGCATCTGTACGGTTGAGATATTTCAGGACAGCTCCAGACATATTTTATGACTCGATGATACCATCGCAAAATTCTATTTGCAGAAAATTTTAGACAGCACATATGTTTGTAAATCATTGGAATATTATATCTGTGCTATTTATAACTGGAAGTAGACTGCGCCTTTGTCTAATGGAGGCAGGACCAAGCTACGGAACGCAGATTGAGGTAGTTGAAACCATGAGATCACGAAGGCAGTTATTTCTGCTTAATCGCATTTTAAAACTTACAAACATTCATGGTCATTTGAAGTATGGCTATCAACACTAGCTAAACTAACTGAAGCAATGCCCGAACACGTCACCTATGAGTCAGAACTACAACGAAACGTCTGACGATTCGGTATGCCCCATTATGCATATTTGATTTTTAAAATGCATACAATTAATTTACAAAGATGGAACTATGAAAATGTTGAATTTTATGGTTTAAGTGTTTTGCTACAACAGAAGTATCCAGAATTTGTTTTTGGACAAGGCTTTCCTCAAAGACGTTATTAAAGTAGGACTATGAAGAATTTCACATTGTGTCATCATCCTTCAGGATGCTAGAACCTCGTCTGCTATTTGGTGGGATAAGCCACAAGCAGATGAGGTTTTTTTTTATTAATAAAATTACATCTACAGACTCATGGTCCGTGCTCTTTTTATTTAAGATTATTTTGTAATTTAATTATTATAATATTATGTAAGTGCTCCGCGCATGGTGCAAAAGAATTGGTTAAAGGGGGAATGGGATAACGGTCAGAATTAAAATAACTAAATATTTACATTAGGTAAAGTAGGGGGGTGAATAATATAAAATAACGGGATAAATAACATCATAAATACTCTCTCTCTCTCTGTTTTATATTTATATAATAATAGTAGCAATAACTCTTACATTATTCTAGTCTTACTCTTCATTATTACAATTAGAACTTAAAATTAATACATTTAGCGATGTCCATCTGGCCACCACCGATGCACTCCTTTAAGGTGCAGATGTTGAGGTGGATGGGCCAGGGGAGTGGGCCTCTTTTTGGCTTTGCCTCTCCGATGCAATGAGTTTGTTTAGGATTGCATCATCCCCCCTCTTATATGAGCTGAGGTTAGCTTGGCCCTTAAAGGTTCCATGCTAGTACCCCTTTAAGCATTAAAATCGGCTTCGTAGGACTAAAGGTGTTCTATCAAGGCAACGGGTAAACAATTACTATAACCATTAACTGACCACCTTTAGTTTACTGTTAGAACAAAGCTCACTTCAATTACAAACTTCTTGATTACTTTTGTTTTGTGTCTACAAGCGTAGGTTAGAGCGTCTGCCCACATCATATGGGACAAATCTTATATAGAAATCAGGTTTAAGAGTTTTGAGATGGAAAAAATAACGACTTCAAACCAAAAAGCAAAAAAAAGTGTATGAGAATACACAATTTTTTATTTATTTTAAAGAAGCAGCAACGCATATTTACCCGACTACTGAAGGAGGGTTCTGATTTTAAAGCGTATGTATGTATGTAAATTTCTGTTCCTTGCTGCAAACTGAATGGATTGACGGATTTTATCACATGAGGTGTCGTTAGATGTCCCTTCTTAGTGCGAGTGTTTTTGGGTACAAGAAAAGTACTCGTATATAAATTCAAAATGAAGGATTTGAACGCTATTTTGTAAGTTTGAAAATTTTTATTCCCTATTGCATCGAGTGGAGTTATATTGAATAGATATTTCAAAAATAGTACAACAATGTGAAATGCTAGTTTTTGAACAACTTGAAAAACTTTACTTTTTTAAAAGTGATATTATTTAAAAGTGAACAATTTTACATATTTGTCAAGTTGCTAGTTTTTGTGAGTTATTTGCATCATGAGCCCTGAGTTTAGTTTCATTAAAGTCTATAAACCACCTAAACCCCCAGGTTAGATATATTTACAATAACTTCATGGCACGCTATTGCATAACACCGATGTGATACTTGAATTAACTTTAATATAAATCACGATCATTGTGAATATTTGAGTACATTACCGGCTTCGTAACAATTAGGCCACGCCGTAAGGTTTCCTACAACATAAGGAAAGCTTGACTTATTCAAAAGCTTACGCCAAACGAGGTGTTGTTTATTTGACTTAGACTTAGGTACAGGTGGCCGCAAAAATTATGTTTTTATTTTCATCCTAATTTCTTTAAATTAATTGTTGCTACCGTGATCACGGTAACTTAAAAGTCACAGAGATATCGGGAGAATATTAAAAACGTGATTTTGTTATTTAATTTGTGTGAAGTTAGTATTTTTTCAATGTGAACCAATCGCGAAAGCTTACGACAGTACTTTTGTTGAAAATGATACATTTTTACATCAATACTGATTTATTTTTAAAGTAGCAAATAGTAATATCTTAAATCATCTGCAGCCAATAGCGATAAGTCATTTCGAAAAAAAGTGGTCTCTAAAAACTTGTTACTGCAAAAACTTTCACCAAAATTTAAACACATAGTGTGCCATTGTTTCTAAGCGGTGAAATATGTAGGATGGCTTTGGACCAAATTATTATAAAATTTATGGAAATTCACTTATTTGAAGAGTTTGAAATGTACAGTTGTTTACGAAGCCGCCTGTACGCGGCCGCGCGGCGACACGCGGAGTTATTGTTATGATTTCCAATAATTTATTGATTTACAACACTCGTCTACTAAATAGGCGGATTTTGACGTAAACTTAATTTAATATTGGATACTCGTTGGAAACCTAGGTTCTGAGTCGTCTAGGTAGGTATCATTTCTGTGCCCGTTATCGTCCTGTGTAGTACATGGTTTAGGTACGCATAACTTTTATGGGATTCTGTGAAAAAATATGGTATTTTCTGCTTTAATGCCCTCCAAAGCACGCAAACATTTTTTTTTACGTCATTCATTGAAATCACTATGGAATTAAATTGAAAGATAATGGAAATACACATTTTTCTATTAAAAAAGGTATCATTGTTTTTTCTGAAATTAATAATGTTATCATTACTGGTAATTCCAAATAATATCAATAGCTTGTAACTAAATTCAGCTTATTCATTAAATAGCTTTTTGGGAAATCAATGATTAATTTAGTCAGTAAGTACTATCCAGCCAATAATAGCAAATAATTCATCTATATATATCTATATATATCAACAAAAGAAAAAAATATTTTTCGATAATGTTAACAATTATTTTCCAGTGAAATAAACGTCCGAAAATAGTTTTGATAAACTACATCACCAATATCAATTGGGTTCTACTTTGAAATAACAAAAGTGGAAAAGAAAAACAATTTTTACTAACAACACCCCAAACATGGAGTAAACCGACAAATTCTTAAGTTCCCGAAAACAAAGTCAATAAGTAAAACTGGTTCAATATTGGGGAACTAATCACGCGGGGGAAAGTTCTCGGCTGCAAATGAAATTGTTGGAATGGTTTTTGTTTATGAAGAATTGTGGTATAAGGTAAGAATCGAGTCAACAATTTTCCTACTTCTTTTACTTATCTTTGCAATTTAATCAGCAATCCGAAGTCAATGATCAATTGATCAATCACAAATTTTGTGTCAAGGAATAATAGTAATTAGACAATGAATCAACGACCTTTTTGGCATAATAGTTGAGACGTCGACTACTACACCAAGGGTTCCAGGTTTTCTATTATCAACCGCATGCACTAGCTTATTCGACATCGATTTTTCAATGATTTTTAGATATCTGATAATATACATAATTCATCATCATCTTCTTCTGACATGGTCAGGCGTATCACTATCACCAAGTGTGCGAGCTGACCGTCCCGTTCACGTATACTTAACATTTTTAAAAGGAACAGGGGGATTACCGCCATCTTTTAAAACAGTATTACTATAATGATTCGTCAGCATTTTTGTAGTAGAAAAGGCGAAGCAATATTATTGTAATACTGTTTGAAGAGATGACGGATACCCCCCAGTTCAATATAAGGCTCCTTCCATAACTTGCACTATACCATTTCGAAAGATGCACCTTTCGGTTTCTGCTATCATCTTTTTAAGATCATCTCTCCACCTTGTTTTCATTTATTTATTTCTTTTATTAATAAAATTACATCTACAGACTCATGGTCCGTACTCTTTTTAGTTTAAGATTATTTTGTAAATTATTTATAATAATATTATGTTAGTGCTCCGCGCATGGGGCAAAAGAATTGGTTAAAGGGGGAATGGGATAACAGAATTAAAATAACTAAATATTTACATTAGGTAAATTAGGGGTTGAATAATATAGAATAAAGGGAATAAATAACATCATAAATACTCTCTCTCTCTCTGTTTTATATTTATATAATAATAGTAGCAATAACTCTCACCTTGTTTCATAATTTTACAAAATAATATATAGTCTCCATTTAAAATACGAAGTCAACTTATTTTAATTCAGTGAAATCATTCAACAAGTAATTTGCTTCATAAGACCAGCAAATTACCAGTAAATACTGTAAATTACGTCTCATCCATGTAAATAGCTAATAAATACATCGTGCTAATCTGTTTTAATTACAATTTATTAATCTATTCAGATGCGCTTGTGTGGTGAAGCCTAGCTTACTCGTAAGCCTTTCCATGATGAGTCAACCTTTAATTACTGCTAGGTGTTAGCTTTAATGAATATTCATTGAATTTAAACGCACAGTTATTTTAAATGTTAGCAAATGTACTATAAGGGATATTTACGATAATTTTAATGAACATAAAACAAATCTGTTGCAATATTATCTTAGTATGTCGCTCTTTATGATGCGTGTTAGATTTCTAGTATATTAGAAAGGTTAAGTCACGATTAAATAGGACTTAATACAATGAAGAAACAAGAAAGAGAGAAATCCCCAGGCAGTACAAACATTTGTGTGCATGAACATGTCTGTTTGTAATAGTCTGGGTGTTTTCTATGTATAATATGTATGTATTTACAAAAAATATATATCAGTATGTTTATTCGTTGTTTAGTTCCCATACTACAGGCTTCACGCTTGACTTGGGGCTAGATGGCGCTGTGTGAATGTCCGTGCATATTTTTTTTATGCTATAGTAGGCAAACGAGTAAACGGCTCATCTTATGGTAAATGACACCGCCGCCCATGTGTGAATGTCATTGAATATTTATGTATATTTATTATTATTACTAACCATCACATCAAAAATCTTCTAGTTAAGTTCGTTCTTCATAATTAGTTCTCGTTAAAAAAAAACAGTTCACTCAATTAAATAATTGCCATAAAATCAACATACAATTTAAGTTGCAAAGTTTAATTCATAAAAGTTTAATATTTGTTCGCATGAAATAAACCCAGCTGTCATCTCTCAAAGTTAACGTAACTGAAGTAAACAAACGTAACAAGAGACTTTCCGGCGTATTTGTTTAGAAATCACAATTTTTCCCGTTAAACATCCAAGAGTGTTACAAAGAATATGAGTAAACACTTGGCAACTTGAAGGACAATCGTAGCAAAAGGACATTTGACATAACATGGAGCAATATCAATAAACCAAATCACAAAGCCGTTGGGTATAACCGAGCCACATAAGGATGCTCTGCAAATTTACACAGCTCTCAAACCGCAACACTGACTATTTCACTCGTACCTTACCGCCTTAATTTAATCACTTATAAACAGTTAAACCTACCAATTGAGAACCTTATTGTGATTGACTTAATGTTCATTATTAAGAATAAATAATATTCGAACAGTAAATTTAAAAATGGTTTCGAAGACCTCTTCAACATATTAACGTCAAGCGATTATGAACTGTAAAAGTATAAAAATAATAATCAAATTAAAACAGATGAATAGATTTATGTGGGATGAACGTATAAAGTTAAGAAAATGTATGAAGTGCCGTATGTAAATGAGGAGATGCTTTAGTTTTTTCAATTTTGCAAGTCATGTATTCGTTGTGCTTCTGTTTAGAATTTGTAAGATAATTAAGATACTGTTCCTTTTTTTGTGGAATTGTGTGGTCTGTATTAATGCATGTCTCGTCCAGCTTCTGTAATATTTGTCGTTCGAATAAGTCATTCTCATTATTGTGTTGACTTTACAGATTTCTCTGCTTTTTTCGTTTAGTAGATAACTTTTTATGTGACTAAGTTTCGTTTACCAAACGTAAAACGTGATATCTGGTGATATTTGAAGTGTTAGGAAACTGTTTCAGTGGTCGATGGCTCACTGTTGCCTTGCGATTAGAGGGTGCAGGTGCAAATATTGCCACGTACCAAATTTCCGTAATTATATGTGAGTTTTACCGACGCGCTTACAGTGAAGGAAAACATCGTGTGGATACCTGCACATAGGGACGAAGGGATTTAAAAAATTGTGCGTGAATCAGCCACTTTCCAAAAAAATTAATGATTAAAGCGAATTCATCGCCAGAAATCCCGGTCCTCTGCTTTTCTCATCCAACCTCTACCTCCAGCTATCCTTTCTTATTGATATTACCTATATAAATATACAAAAGTCAGACAACGAAGTCAAAAAAGTTAAATTACATGTAATCAAAACTGTTCCAGTAAACAATGACGTTGACGAAGCAATAGCTGTCACTCGTTCACTAAAAGGAAAAGGGGGTGGGCAAGTCGCGTGAAGTATTCACGACTATAATAAGGACTACCGCGGAGGAGTTTTCAAATCACGCTACTAAAGGAAGCTACTATTTGTTTCATGGTATTATTACAAGTTTTATAATAAATGTCTACTGATATCGGATCGGTTCGGTCTTCGTGGAAATCATCAAGGGAGGCTTCCGGTCAGCAGTGGACATATTAGGCTGCAATGTTGATGTCACATCACTATCTAGCCCCAAACTAAGCATTAGCCTGTAATATGGGTACTAAACAACGGATAAACATACCTTTATATTGTTTTTGTAAATACTGGTAGACTCGATACTGAGTCGTCTAGGTAGGTACCACCGCAGTGCCAGATATCATCCCGTGAAACACAAGTGTTATGCACTTTTGTGTTTCGGGATGAGGGCACTGTAGCTAGTGAAATTACCGGGTATAAGAGACCTAACATCTGTTGTCTCGGGTGTCGGGCGCAGTGCGGCATTGATGGAGGATAATAACTGTCTGTCAGTTGTTGGTCTCTTTAATGCCGCTCTGTCATGGTCTGGCGTATCACTTATCATCAGGTGAGCGTCCAGACCGTCATGTACACTTATAACATAAAAAAACATACATATTATACATAGAAAACACCCAGGCCAATACAAACATAAATGTACTACCGGGGATCGATCCCGGAGCCCTTTGTCGAATAGTTTGTTTTTAATTTATTTAATTTAAAATACTCCTATAATAATTATAGGGGAACATGGCTATAGACTCCTCATGGCCTTGTGTATGGGAAGCTCTGGTCTACCATGGGACGTTAAAAGCTGGTTGATTTTGCAACCTGCCTCCGTTGTGACGTTAAAGTTTATTAATTTATCTTATACATGGAATAAAAGTCACTGTTTATTATTTTCACTAAACAGTGAAACACAATGTTGTAACCTAAATAGTTTAGAACGTTACTGGTTCAGTTAGCATAAAATAAACATAATAGCCGTTAAACAAACAAATAAACAAGGCATGTCATTCTTGGTTCCTGTGTGACTGTTCAATAATTAATAAAAATTCACTATTTTTTGCCCATATACCCTGAATACAAAGCCCTTTACCTATACCGCGTTTGTCTAATAGTAATACAATATATACGAAGTTTACAAATCACACCAATAGTAAAGGCTGTGATTTGTATAATTTGATGGCAAGCAAACAAAGGGAGCAATCGGTGGGCTCCCACAGTGTCCCCGACTCACATGCTGCAGTTACGAATAAATATTACAATATTATCTACAGTTCGGTGGCTCAATGGTGTGGACTGTGGCCCCTTCTACCAGGAGGGTTGACGTTCAAATCCCGCCACGTACTAATGTTTAAATCAAAATTATATGTACATTATCCAACGCTCTTACGGTGAAGGAAAACATCGTGAGGAAAACTGCGCACGTCTATAAAGAGATTCAAAGGTTGTGCGTGAAGTCGTCCAACCCGCACTTGGCCCGCGTGGACGACTAAGACCTAATCACCCTATACGGGCAGGCGCGTGCCCCTCGGTGGGGACGTTAAATGAGCTGATGATGATGATGATCTACAGTTCACTGGGTTTTATTTTACTAGGTGGTAGACTAAAAGACTTTTGATATTACTTAAAATTAAAAATAAAAAAAGGAAAATTACCGGGCATTAGAGACCAACATCTGTTGTCTTGGGTGAAGGACGCGGTGCGGCATTCATGGAGAATTATAACTGTCTATCAGTGGTTGGTCTCCTTCAATTCCGCTATGTCATGGTCAGGCGTATAACTTACCATCAGGTGAGCGTCCTGACTGTCCTGTTCACTTTGTAACATAAAAAAGTGAAATGGGTGAGGAATCCTCGCCGGAGTTAAACATTTATTAATAAGGTGTTTTAATTCTATCCTTAATCATTTTATAACATAACTATTGTCATTAAATATATGGTACAGTTTCAATTGCACAGTACCAAGCCTTCGACTACGAATTAATTGACTTAATTTTAAATTACTCGCAATATATCATGTACCTACTTCACAATATATAATCCCGAACATTTGTTACAATATTAGTACTGTATGTTAGCAATGCGTCTCTGCTGCAATCTCAGATGCAGTCTAATGCTAATATTTACAAGCGGCGCCGATGTTTGAGTGTCGATTCCAGTGTAATGCAAGCGAGAATACGGCGCACGGCAGTGTGCTCGGCAAGTAGTGAGAAACAACAAAAACAATAATCAATTCAACAGCACAGAAATATATTAAAAAAAAAAATTTTTTTATATTAGCCTTCCACCAGGAAAAAAAATAGTTAAAATGATAGTTTGACGACCTGTCTTGTGTAATGGATGTGATGTCGGCTATTACACCAAGGGTTCCAGTTTCTATTCCCGGGCAGTATAAACATTTGTGTGCATGAACATGGCGGTTTGTATTAATCTGGGTGTTTATATGTATGTATCACAGAATACAGAAATAGAAGAATTTATGTATTCTGTGGTTTGTATTTACAAAAAAATAATGTATGTAAGTATGTTTATCCGTTGTTTAGTACCCATAATACAGGCTTCGCGCTTAATTTGGGGCTAGATGGCGCTGTGCGAATGTCAGTGGATATTTATTTATTCATTATTGATGAACCAAACATTTTTTAACATGATTTTTAAGGTTTTAACCATATATCTCATTTTGTATCAATGGATTTGCCTCATATCTTAGGGATGTACTTTGAATCATGACTAAGGTATGCAGGTAGGTAGTTATCTTTATTCATCTGTTTATTTACTGTTTTCCATGTACGAATTATTTAATAGTGATGTGTTCGTTTATTTTGAACTTGGCCATATTTTACCCTCAATAATGTTTGTTGCGATTAATGTTTAGTGCGGTGGCTTCGTTAGACATCGTTTGTATTGAACTACAGCTCGAGGTGTCGGCACCTTGGTTTGTGAGACTTGTGTCGCTATTGGCGCTTTAAACGTTGAAATTATAAATTCTTTTCGAATTGCGCTATGTTATGGATTTTCAAGGTTTATAAGGATAGCTCGACTCGTCTGCTCCAACGGCCTGCGACCAGCCCACTGCCACTTCAACTTGCTGATCCGGCGGGCTCTTTATTTATTTATTTCTATTTGGGAACCAAACAATACCATCATACATTAACAGGACAGTACATATTAACCATTACATAAATAAATAAAGTTTCCACTAACAGACATGTCAAAAAATTAAATATAAAATTAATAACAATAAAATCTAAACACAAATTATGTGTGGTCACAGCGGAAGTTATAAAAAAAATCAATTTTATTTAATATAAATTTAATTATTAATAATTACAACTAATTTAAAATACAATGAGTCTCGACCGAGGCTAGGTACAAGAATGATTTAATGCATATTTAAAATTAACATGATGCGGTGAATGACGACAGCGGCGGCGACACGTTCCGCGGCGTCAGCAGCATAAAGTCCACGGTTGTATGTGGGCAATGCATCGTCAGCGATCTTCACATATTAGGCTGGCGTAACACCTCCCCCGTAGAACAGCGACTATTGAAGACATTCGTCGTAAATTGAGCTGGAGGCTGTGTGGCAGTTGGATTTGATCTCTTTGGGATGGCATAGATTCTTTGAGGCTCAGGATTACTCTCGTGAGGATGGTCCATCTTAATCTTCATAGCATTTCTTCTTTGAATCAATGTTCAGATTCGCTTCTGCTGGAACCACTTGTAGATTCGTGATAGTCAAGGTGGACCGATATTAGAAACCTACTCTTTGACTATCTACCGACTGCGCCAATTATGTGTGGTCACAGCGGAAGTTATAAAAAAAATCAATTTTATTTAATATAAATTTAATTATTAATAATTACAACTAATTTAAAATACAATAAGTCTCGACCGAGGCTAGGTACAAGAATGATTTAATGCATATTTAAAATTAACATGATGCGGTGAATGACGACAGCGGCGGCGACACGTTCCGCGGCGTCAGCAGCCTAAAGTCCACGGTTGTATGTGGGGCAATGCATCGTCAGCGATCTTCACATATTAGGCTGGCGTAACACACAAATAAACAACATTTTTGAATAAACATAATAAAAAATGTCATACATTCTACACACATTCACAACTACACACTACGTCGGTAACAACATGAATGTGGTCGTGAACCAATCCCCCAGTCAGTGTCCATGTCTCAGCTACGTATGTCGCAGGACCGATGGCCGTTGGAGCAGAAGAGTTCTGGAGTGAAGACCGCGTTTTAGCAAGCGTAGCGTAGGACACCCTCCGGCCCGATGGACCGACGACTTGCGAAAGGTCGCTGGTGGAGGCTGGATGAATAAAGTGGAGTGCCCAGATATCTGACGCAGATTGGGGAAGATCTTTAGCCTGTAGAGTTGCCCTTTCACTTAAATTAAAGATTTAAAAAATCATTATGAAAAAAGACTATCATTCAAAAGACATTTATCGGATAAAGATGTGAGGTTTTGCACTAAGTGGTCCAGTTACAAAAGCTTTGTAATAAATTATTGTAAAGATTCGTATAGATAAATGACAAAACTCTGTAACCAATGATAGACAAAGTTTTAAAGAGTGGCTATCGAGTTTCATACCGGCTCTTGTCGAAGTTCTTACTTATTCCGAACCGATAGTAGAGTCATTTAGAATATTATATTAACAATTGACAATTTAAAAGTATTTGTAATTTTTCCCAGTTTGTAAGGCATTGCAGGCTGATTCACATGACATCTTTGACCATTAAGACAATTTTGTGGTTCGGAGACCATGTCAAAAGCCGGTCCGGCAATAATCTTAGTCAAAGCCATTTATTCAAATTAGGCTTGCAAAAAGCACTTACGAACGCCAAAACGATAGGAAATATATTATACTTTTTTGTATCATTGGGATAAAAGTAACTATTTAGTACAATTTAACAGATTGTGGGTTACACCACGAAAAGCAATCCTTTTCTACAAGGCGTGTTAAGGTATCACTAAAGTCTTATTTAGAGCTAGTATCTAGGTTAATACTTAAAGTAGCCCTTTAGTATAAAAGTGACATAAGTAAAAAAGTGTTAACGTGTATTATTTATACACGATTAAGTTAAAACCACTTTTTACGTATTTATCACAAAGTTTCATGTTTTGTCGAAAATTGTTGTTGTGAATTTGTTGCAACATCAAAATTGTTTGTTGGCGTGGGTGGTTCGTTGGTGTGGACTGTGGCCTATCGATCTGAAGGGTGCAGGGTCTGAAGGGTCTTACAGAAATTTCTAAATGTACGTTTATCCGAAGCCCTTACGGTGAAGGAAAACTTCTGAGGAAACCTGCGTATGCCTTCGAAGAAATTCAAAGGTTGTGCATGAAATCGGCCAATCCGCCCTGGACCCGTGTGGACTACTAAGGTCTACAAACTCTATACGGTAGACTGTCATAATCCAAATTCTAACATCCTAAATTGTAAGAATATAGAGTTGTATGACTTTTAGCCTGACGGTGCAATACCCAGCCCAACATTTGCGAAGGTGTAACATTGCGTGAGAACACCGTATTATAGATTTGTGATAGTATTAGCAAGTATTTTGCACGTTATAGATCACAGATTGTATTTGCATTTGCTAATATAACGTTACTTTGTAGAGAATGTTCCGGAAACAGGACTCGCATTATATGCGGGTATTTGGATGACCCATTAAGATTTATTCTTGCATCGTGAGAACCCTTTCACCATAGGTTATCAAGGCGAACTGCAAAATTTCATCCGTTTGTTGTTGACGTTCCCCGTATTCGGACTAAGCGTTTCGCGTCTTCTTTCATTATGCGTACTGTAAAGGAATGGAATGACCTGCCTGCGTCTATGTTTCCGGCCACATACAACCCCGTGGCATTCAAAAAACAAGTGAATAGGCTTTTTCTGGGTAAGCTAGCTCCATCTTAGAGCACGTCTCTTCCCCTAGATTAGTCTGTGCTCAAGAATAAGCCCATCAGAAATAAAAAAAAACTTCGTTTTGAATGAAGTCATTGTGTGCTGAATAAATATCTCACATTCAAGTGAACTTATGTGTTTTGAATACTTTATTTATAAAGAAAATGATCAGATCGCTCACATGAAGGCTTCAAATCCGTAAAAACCCGTACAATTTTATATCGGACTTTCCGCAGTTTTCAAGACAATAAAAATCGTAACACACTCCTCGAAAGATGCGTGACTTGTCTTTTTTTGAAAAACCCTGCAAGACTCTCCGCAAAAATACTACAGGTTCTGTGACTACGTACTCGGAATTTAAGGCGAGCGTAGTCACAGGCCAATACTAGTATTGGTATTCATACACGGAAATTGACATAACGCTATCTAGTTCCAATTCAAGCATGAATCTTTTATTATTAGTGCTTAACAATAGATAAGTATTCCCATTTTCTGTTTCAAGGTAGTGAGACAATACCCGGAAATATTTTTTTTGTAATTGACCAAAAGCCCGCATACTACAGAATTAATAATAACATGAATAATTCTGTGCATCATACCAATGTGTAGCTTGCGAACTCAAAAATTTTAAAATGCTCCATACAAACTTCCGCTCCCCATTTTAGGGAAGTGGGGGGTTTGAAAAAAAGGAGAATATGTCACTATCCATCCCTTGAACAAGTGGTCCACATTATATAATAATATAAGAATGGATTATTGAAACTACTCAAAATTCACAAATTTCAGCAGAATCAACGAGTTATTTTTGCATAAATACTTCTGTTACCCAAAAACATAATGAAGTTTGTGAAATGGATTCATTTTACGATAGATATGCGAGTGTGTTGTCGCAACGCACGTGGTAATGTAACCACAAATATTTGGTCGAGATGGCTCCCCGCGTTAGGGCTGGCTACTGCTTCGATAAACTTTTTAGCCCCACACTTTACTAGATTCCTTTATTGAAGACTTTACAAGGAGTGGGTTAGAATGGTGGGTGTATTAGGGTGCTTAGCTTAAGCCTAGATCGAGCTCTAAATATGTATGAAGATATCAACTATTTAAAAAAAACCGTTTTATTACTGTAATAATAGAAAACGCCCAAAACATTATATATATACCATTGTGGTTCTAAACTTCGTTACCAAAAATATAATGATATATCAAATAAACATAAAATTTAAAATACTGTCTTAAATCAATGAAGACCAACTAAAAATCCAAAGATAAACTATCCAATACATCACGTTACTATACAGGCAATCATTGTACTTGTATTGTTACAAGAGCTCTCTTCGCCCTTAACAAGCAAAACACTCAACTAACATGTCAAAATGTTATGTACATTTGAGTCGAACTAAATGTGGAATTTATTCGTCATTAAAAACTTAAACACCAACCAGACACCCTCGCAAACACCCATTCCATCATCATTTGACTAATCATTGATGTCCGAACCCCTCTCTCAGTGCGCCCTTCCTCTGTTCCAATATTTGCAATTGCATTACCGTGTAAGCATTATGCAAGTGGGGACTAATGGACGAAGCTCACAAATAGATATATAAACCGTTTGGTTGCTGAGATACGCTCTTCCTGCTTCTGTGTTTCCAGAGGCTTATAGCCTCGGTGTATTCAAGGCCAGAGTGAATAGGCATTTTCTGGGTAAACGTGTACCATCATAGGCCTCGTCATCGCTTACCATTAGGCGAGACTGAGGCCAAACGTAAAACCATTGATAATAAAATTAAAAAAATATCTCCATATAGCATCGATGGGTCAATGGTGTGGACTGTTGCCTACCGGTCTGGAGAGTGCAGTTTTAAAACCTGCCACGTACCAATATCTTTTCGATTTTTTTATGTTATTGCAGGCAAACGAGCAAACGGCTCATCTGCCGCACATGTACATTTGCGATACCAGAGGGCATTAAAATCGTTGCCAGCCTTTTAAAACGGAGTACGCTCTATTTTTGAAGGACGCCAGGTCGTATCGCTCATAAAACATCTCCGACAGCAAGTGCTTCCACAATTTCATTATTCATGGAACGTATATGTATGTTTCATCATCAGCTCATTAAACGTCTCCACCGAGGGTCACGAGCCTACCCGTATAGGGTGTATATGCCTTAATCGTCCATGCGGGCTCAGTGCGGATTGGCCGACTTCACGCACAGCCTTGAATCTCTTCGCAGGAAACATCGTGAGGAAACCTGCGCAGGCCTACGAAGGAAATCAAAGAGGACCTATCATGCTTGATTTTGTCTTTACAAAAAACCGAATTTATGTCACACAAATTCAGTATTAGTATTAAAATAATGTAGGATTTGCCAGCCCTAATGTTTGCAGTAAAATTTTCGATTTTGTCATTCAAATATAGTAAAGTGCACCGTCAGGTGATAAATATTTTTAGTGTCGGCTTTACGATTCTGTTTAACATCCATATCTGAACGCAAAGTGCGGTTTGTACATATATATAGTTATCATACACATATTGATGAAATACTTCTAATTTAAATTAAAATAGTACTTAATATAAGAGCGTCGGTGGCCCAATTGGCTCAATGGTGTGGACTGTTGCCCTCCTACAGGGAGGGCTGAGGTTCAAATCCCGCCACGTACCAATGTGTTTTCGAATTTTCGAAATTATATGTACGTTATCCGACACTTTTACAGAGAAGGAAAACATCGTGGGGAAACCTGCGCTACCTACGGGTAGACTCGTGTCCCTCGGTGGGGACGTTTAGTTAGCTGACGATAATGAGTACTTAATAGCTGACATCTCACCGCGCTGTTTTCAGCAAGGATATTGTACTAAACCACAGACAAACATACTTACAATTCATACATATTGTATAAAAACACCAAGACCAATACAAACAGACATCATCTTGGTCATCAATTTTTGTATTGCCCAGGATCAAACCCGGTACCTTTGGTGTATTTGCCAATATCTAGACCATTACGCGAGGACGTGTCTTCTAGTAACTTGCATATATAACCTTTTGATCTGAAACACAGATTCACCAAAAGCATCACGGATTTCAAGGGAGAAGCGTTTACTACTGAATCATCATCATCACCATTAGCTCATTATGTGTCCTCAGCGAGGGGCACGAGCCTACTCATAAAAGGCGTTATGCATTAGTCATCCTCGCGGTCCCAGTGCGGATTGATCGACTTCACGCACAACTTTTAAACCTCTTCTTAAAGGCGTACGCAGGTTTTCTCACGATGTTTATCTTCACCGTATGAGCGTCGGATAAATGTACATATAATTTCCAAATTCGAACAGACATTATTATGTGGCGGGATTTGAGCCTGCACCCTCCAGATCGGAAGAAGTCCACACCAATGAGCCATCAACGCTCTAACTACCGAATACTATTTATAATATCGAATATTGTAAATCCTCTTAAGATAATCTCATAAACAACCTCCGATAGAGTAGTAAAACACCCGAGCGTGCCCGAGTATTGTTAATCTCTTGAAATAATTAAATGGCGTCGAGTGAGTTGAGCCCAATTGGGTCGTAATCCAAAGACGTTAGTGAAACAAATGATAATAGAATGAATGAGCACAAAGACCAGCGCGGGACTAACATTAATCCGATATAATTCAAACTAAACTGACGCATTTGAATATACCCCAGTATTAGTGTTGTGCCAGTAAGACGTTATCGATACTTAAAATCAAACGATGAAGCTCACCGTACTATCACAAGTGGCCCAGATATATATCTCCTGCACAACCTCGAGAAAGACGCCATAGACGCATATCGCTTGTGGCATGATATGCTCATTGAACATGCCTTTCATGCTGTCTAAGTTCATGCCAAGCCTAACTCGTAGGGAAGATTCATTTAGACTGTTTAGTATCGCAGCAAGCTCTTCCGATGACTCTGCCACGATGATGATATTGTCAGCAAAACGAAAATGAGGAATATACTCGCCATTGACGTTGACGCCTCGTGACCGATTTTTAAGTCGTTTGAAATCATGAAAGAATAATAAAAGTATTCTTATCAACATGATAATATTTGAAATTAAAATACATAAAATTTATCGAGCAAGCTACAACACTTATTCTTAGAGCTCTATTTCCGATCCTATACAAACATATTTCATAGGTCGCTCAATTTCGAACCGTAACTCCTAGGAAATAAGAACTGACGACACATTTTTTTCCAGCCCGATTTGTCATTACTACTCGACAGATTAACAAGATTGATGGAAAGTCCAAAAGACGCTGGATCTACGACTTTATACTAAATCAAATAGACATTTTTTTACGAAAGTAAACGTCGTTTATTTTTGGACATTTGTGTATTTAGTATACGCTGGGGGAAAAATATAAGGCTCTTAGTGGATGTTAAAATAGGGTGACAAATGTTTAAGTGGTTTCCGTAAATGGTTAATAAAAATAATACTTTCGTCTGTTTAAGTTTTTTTAACTTGAGTTTAAAATATATTGTAGCATTTTATTTAGGATTAGAAATAGGATGCAGCTTGAAATCTCAGATGTTACATTTAAAAATTTAAAATGCATCCTATTTATAAAAGGTTGATTGAAACAACGATAAGAGTTAAAAGAAAACAGTAACTGTAGGAATTAATTATATATTAATGTTTTAAGCAAAAGAATAATGAAAAACATATAAGACAACCATAAGATGTACAACACTTGAGCAAGTTATCTACCATAATGTCTGCAATCATACCTATATATACCTAATTATTATGGTACCACTATAAATATAGGTCACCCCCATTTTGCGCCAGATATCCCGTTCCTCCACTTTTCTCATCCAGCCTCCACCAGCGACCTTTCGCAAGTCGTCGGTCTATCGGGCCGGAGGGCGTCCTACGCTACGCTTGCCGAGACGCGGTCTCCACTACAGAACTCGTCTGCTCCAACGGCCATCGGTTCTGAACATACGTGACCAGCCTACTGCCACTTCAACTTGCTGATCCAGCGGGCTATGTCGGTAACTTTAGTTCTCTTACGGATTAAATCATTCCTGGTCTTATCCCTAAGAGAGACTCCGAGCATAGCTTGCTAAATGGGGGAGACCTATGTCCAGCAGTGGACTGCGATAAGTTGAATAGAATAACTATAGATATAGTAAGCCTAACGCGCTAATTATAAATCTATGATACTAACTCAAACCAAATCAAACATTATTTATTTCATTAAAACTCAAAATCATTAGAACAATTTACATTTCTCGCTCCGAAATTTCAATTCATAACCAATGTAATATAACAGTGTCTACTCGCATTAGCCAAAGTACAGGCAATATCCCGAGTGTCCCGTAACGGCCGGAACCGACCGGAACTCCGGCGGGACGTCCGCCACTAGTTGACAAGGAGCGCTGTTTTACTAGAAAGATAATAAATATATATCCACTGACATCACACAGCGCCATCTAGCCCCGAACTAAGCATCGAGCCTGTGATATGGGTTCTAAACAACGGATATACATACTCATATACTTTTATTAAATTTTGAGTTAAGTAATATTATGATCGTTGGTGGCTCAATGGTGTGGACTATTGCCCTCCTACCGGGAGGGCTGAGGTTCAAATCTCGCCACGTACCAATATGTTATCGAATTTTCGAAATTAAATGTACGTTATCCGACGCTGTTACGGTGAAGGAAAGCATCGGCGAGGAAACCTACGCACGCCTGCGAAGAGATTCAAAGATGTGCGTGAAGTCGTCCAATCCGCGCTGGGCCCGCGTGGACAACTAAGGTCTAAACATCCTTTCGTGTAGGCTCCTCGGTGGAGACATTTAATGAGCTGTTGATGATGAGTATTATGATCAGTAATCGATACTGTTCACCTTATTATATTTTTTTAAAAGTTAAAACATAGTGGTGTTTATTATACATAGAAATCACCCAGACCAATACAAATAGACAATTTGTGCATGTACAAAAATATTTGTATCCTTTAGGTAAGTTTTTTTTTATGTTACGAAGAGAACAGGACGGTCAGGACCATCACCTGATGGTAAGTGATACGTCTGACCATGACAGCGCGGCATTGAAGGAGGTCAACAACTTATAAACAGGTATTATTCTCCATCAATTCCGCACTGCGCCCGTCACCCAGACAACAGATGTGAGGTCGCTTATACCCCGTAACTTCACTGGCTACAGTGCCCTCATCCCGAAACACAAAAGTGCAGAGCACACTTATTTCACGGCACGATATCTGGCACTACGGTAGTACCTTCCTAAACTGAGAGCCATCTTCGCTCGCCACACGCCCGGTGAAGCTGTAAAGGCCATCTGCGGCCAACAGCAGTAGTCAGTTCGAATAAAAAAAACTATCTAGACGACGAAAGTATCGAGTCTACCACCAAGTAGAAGAATAAGTTTTATAGATATTCTGTAAAAATCTACATCTTTGCGATAAATGTGTTTTCCGATCACATCCAGTTTCACATAGAAAATGGTGTTCTGGAGAGGAAGTGAGTGCCTGACAAAAGGCACGAATTACCGACGGATTAAATTATCGTGGAAGGGCGCTGAGTTATTGCCACACAGGAAACTAATTTCGGCCATGCACTCGTACATTGTATGAACGAGCACTCCATATGATTATGTGGGACCGTTTTCTACTGACTGGAGGAAAACAGATATACAGGGTGAATCGAGCTCATTGGCAATTAAAAAAAAATAAGAATTTTCTCATGATTTATAGTATCCCCCAAATAGTAGGCTAATCTAGTAATATACAAATTTATCAATAATACATATTATGAGACCGTGTGTTGCCAATTAAAAGCAAACAACGCACTCCGGTCCCAAAATGCATTCTCTATTCTCTCCACGAAAACAAGTCATGCGATTTAATTCATCAATTTGCACCGGACAAAACTGCCGGCAGCCCTTTTGTAAATGGAACGCGTTTAAATTTCTTTTTAAACTGCGCAAAGGATTGCAATTATGACAATAGAAAAAATTAAACAATAAATTAATTAAGTATGGGTGGCGCAAGCGCACTGAATAAAGTAGTACGAGCTATAAGAAATGATCGAATTGCTCAATGTAATGAGATAACTTATTTATTTGTCATTTTTTTTGGAAAACTTTAACAACAAATCTATATGATATTAGGCTCCCATAAAAACATTCCATAATAAGAGTACAATAAAAGGTTGATTTTTTAAAATATTATTTATAAGTGTTCAGGACGGTCTGGACGCTCACCTGATGGTAAGTGATACGCCAGACCATGACAGAGCCGCACTAAAGGAGACCAACATCTGATGCCAATGATTCAAAATTCTTCCCGTATTTAAAGTGAAATATATAAGCGATATATGTTTATTATTAATATAAACGTCCATTGACATCCACCATCACCATCTAGCCCCGAACTAAGCAATAGCCTGTAATATGGATACTATACAACGAGTAAACATACTTATATACTTTTTTTAAATAGTATAGATACTTGTAGAACCACCCAAACCAACCAAACATGTTCATGCACTAAATCTTTATTGCCGACGTCTCAATTTCAACAATTACACCAAGTGAGTCACTAAAAACTATTTTATACCACTATAATAAAATATTATTTATTTTACTACAAACCAGTTCCATAAGATTAATAACAATATTCTTACACGTTAGGGTAAGTAACTACATCATAAAGACAATCTGTAAAGTTCTAAATGAGGTATTCCTAATAATTGTAATAATCCCATTATGCTAGCCACTAGCACAGGTGAACATAGATACCGTGATCCGATTACATCAGAAACAAGGGATAAAAGTCGTGTCACCGGACACCGGATATGTAGCAAGTGGTCAGTAATGCGTTGCGCGGCGCGGCCAATTGAGATAGCTATAAGCTTTGCGCTGTCACAACAATTGTCTTTACGGTCACAATCCAATGCACGCGATAATATTTATTCAATTGAATTTATAAGCTTAAACGCGGTCTTACGACAATGCTTGTTGTTTTATGAGCAAATTATTCACCTGTTGGTAAATGACTCCTGTCCATGTGTACTTGCAATACCAAAAGGCACAAAAATGTGTTGCCGGCTTTAAAATGGAAATCAACAGGTCAAACCACTAAACCACTTTTTTCAAGTATCATAATCAATTTTTGTGATTTATTATTTTTGAGCGTCGGTGGCTCAGTGGTGTGGGCTGTCGCCTTCCTACCGGGAGGGCTGAGGTTCAAATCCCGACACGTACCAATGTATTTTCGAATTTTTGAAAATATATGTACGTTATCCGACGCTCTTACGGTGAAGGAAAACATTGTGAGGAAACCTTCATGCACGCCTGCGAAGAGATTCGAAGGTTGTGTGTGAAGTCGTCCAATCCGCACTGGGCCCGCGTGGACGACTAAGGCCTAATCACCCTATACGGGTAGGCTCGTGCCCCTCGGTGGGGACGTTTAATGAGCTGATGATGATGATTATTTTTGATGTTTTTTTTTATTGTATTTTGTATATTTTTTGACGTTCATAAGTGCTTTTTGTAAGCCTTATTAGAATAATTGGATTTTCACCTAGAAACCGTGGTGAAATAGCCCACATCTCAACCATTACACCCAAGGGTCATCAGTGCTCGTATGTGCTAAGTAGTAATTTTTCTATTTGGAGCTACTGTCTAGCTCTTATTTCATGTCATAGTAGCAGCGCGCTGTGGTTTTCCTCGTAATCTTCCCGTTCAAGGGAATATTTGGCTTATAATGTTACAAATAGCCTGCTATATTCACCAGAATACATTTATTAGGTTTTGCGTGGAAAAGTGAAATACATAAATGTATAATTTAATAAACTCATTTGCATCATAATATTAGTTGGAAAAACTCACACAATTAAAAAATAATTTGGGAATATTCTAGTTCCTACTGTATAATTCGATTTGAGATAAATACAAATTCTTCACTACATCATATAGAAAAATAAAAACAACATATCTGCGTCATGTAACATGACGTCATATGGACAAATAAAAAGTAGTCGGCCGGTCCGCAGTCAGTAATGCGTTACTCGGTTCATTCAATTGAGAAAACTATTAACTTTGCCCCACAACAACTATCTTTATGGCCACAATCCAGTGTAAGCGATAACTTTTTAAATTTAGTAAGAAGTTACTTGAAAGCTTGAAGCTAGTGAAATTACCGGGTATAAGAGACCTAACATCAGTTGTTTAACTGTAGTCGGTAACTTTAGTTCTCTTACGGATTAAAACTTATCAGTTTATCTTATCCCCAAGAGAGACCCCGACCATAGTTCGTACCATTGCGCGTTGAGTGACTGAACTTTGTGCTGTGATGTTTTTTTAATACTTCTTTGTGAAATTATCGGGTTTAAGATACCTTACATCTGGTTCTCGGGTGACGGTACAGTGCGGCACTGATAGAGGACAATGAATGTTTATCAGTTGTTGGTCTCCTTCAATGCCGCTCTGTCATGGTTAGGCGTATCACCGTACTGTACACTAATAAGATAAATAAACATAAGTTAATAATTTTAATTCACTTAACAATATGATA
Organism: Leucinodes orbonalis; assembly: GCA_019425675.1. Lineage (NCBI taxonomy): Eukaryota > Metazoa > Arthropoda > Insecta > Lepidoptera > Crambidae > Leucinodes > Leucinodes orbonalis. The sequence continues at coordinate 48,011 of PQWD01006146.1, forward strand.
ATATTTTTGGCCAGACTGCTGTATATACTTTTGGTGTTAGGTTCCCAACGTGTGTTAGGTGCTCCCTATGCGATAAGATCTAAAATGAATACTTCTGTAGAAGAACTAGATTAAGCGATACAGCCTATACGGTTAGCAAGTGAAAGCGACAGTGGGCAGGACATATAGTACGTGGAATTTATGGTGGATGGAGCGAATAGGTTTTCGACTGGAATCCTCGTAAAGGCAAAAGAACTGTAGGCCAACCCCAACTTGATAGGATGAAGACCTGGTTAAGGTGACGGGTAGCTGATGGATGTCGACTACTATGAATAGGTCTGAGGTCTGCTTAGCCATATTTAATAGTATCTGTTAAAAAAAATGTTGAGTTTATTAGGCAGTTGTTCAGCTTTTTATGTCTCAAGTATAGTATATCTTAACAGGATTTCAGCGTTTTACCGCTTTCAAGCGCGCTTTCCCGGAAAAGTACCGGATCTATCGTATGGGTTTCTTGACTATTTTTGTAATGGATTCTGTCCATTAGCGATAAATTGCCCGTTGCGTTGTCTGCGAGGGACCTTTGTTCTGTGAGTGATGCATTTTGGAAAATCCCCAGTTGTATGTACTGTAACTGACTGTAGCTTTGGCTTTACCAGTATTGCTGAGGTATTTGTAGGGTTCCGTAAAATGGGTGAAACGGGACTTTATTAAGACTGTTGTCAGTCTGTCTTGCACTATGCTTGCATCTTATGAACAATTAAGATTGTTTAAATTTTGACAGATTTGTTTGGTAGATTGTTGCTACTGTAACAATAAAGTAACAAAGTATTTATCTTTTCTAATTTAAAAAATACAAAAAGTTTTGGTTTATGTGTATGGACCTATAACTATGTACAGTATGATTTGCTGCCACAACGGTGTGTAATGACAGCTTACATATATTTTTCATGAAAACTTAAGATAGGTCTATTTCCCATACGTCCCAAAGATATTTTTCTCATTCCCACCACAAACAATGGTACCAACATAAGATAATATCTCTAGACATAAATACACTGCGTCGTTAGTTCATCATTACAATGTTGGGGTATCTTGATGACGCGTCAGTCTGTCCGCAATTAGGGACCCTCCAAGTTCTTTGTCTAAGCTGACACTGATTGGCCGGAACCGCTGTGTACGGACCGAGAAAATATTTTTGCGTTTCGTTTCATTGTCTTTAAATTGTTTGGATTCTTAGCCAGAACATTTGATTTATTCCTTGAGATTTGTAAACTAAATTTGGTACCATGACCTAGCTAATTGTAGAGTTTGTCAGGGTTATTGTAAGGGCACTGACTGGACACTGCAAGTTGAAAAGTCATCTTCACAAAATGAAGTTAAGTGACTCGGACACTTGCAGATTCTTCGCAGAAGAGAGAGAGACACCGATGCACCTTCTTTGCAATTGTGGTCCTCTACAACAGAAGCGAAATATCCACTTGGGCAACTTCCTTTTATGCCCAAGTGACATCAAATTCATAAAAATGGGCAGGATCCTGAGTTTCCTGAAAAATGCCCATCTTCTAGACGAACTCTAAAAAGGGGAGCGAGTTACAAAAGATCTTTTAGGTCGAGGGGACTACAGGTCTGTAAAAGCCTGAATAGCCCCGAAAACTCAAATAATAACAATAACTCATAGCAAATTTTAATATATTTATTTCATTAGAGTTAGGGCAATCACTTAAACTTTTATGTGATTTTCAGGAAATTAAGTGATTGCCCCAACCGTAATGAAATAAAAATGTTAAATTTGATATTAGCTATTGTTATATTAGTTATAGTTAAGTAACTTGTCGCGAGAGCGTCGGTGGCTCAGTGGTGCGGACTGTCCCCTTCCTACCGGGAGGGCTGAGGTTTAAATCCCGACACGTACCAATGTATTTTCGAATTTTCGAACAATATATGTACCTACGTTATCCGACACTCTTACGGTGAAGGAAAACATCGTGAGGAAACTTCATGCACGCTGCGAAGAGATTCGAAGGTTGTGTGTGAAGTCGTCCAATCCGCACTGGGCCCGCGTGGACGACTAAGGCCTAATCACCCTATACGGGTAGGCTCGTGCCCCTCGGTGGGGACGTTTAATGAGCTGATGATGATGATGATGAAGTAACTTGTCTGAAAAGAAAGATGAATCTGTGCTTCGGAGGGCACGTTAAGTCGGTCCCGGCTATAATCTGAGGATGGTAGTCGTTAACTCCCACCAAACTACATTGGGCCTGCGTGGTCAATCAATCTCCCCAAGGCTATGTTGCTTGGTAAGGTGTGTGACCTGCATTGGGCCGTTATAGGCTGATGATAATGATGGCAATTACTTTGCGAGGTTTAGTTTTAACGTTGCGTTTAGTAGTTGCGCGATCCGGGCGTCATGGGATTGAATCATGGGTTATGCGTGGTGAAAACCACTGTGTGATTTTTTTCCAGTTTGACAAGTTGAACTGAATTGAAATCTATTGGAACTTAGTATGTAGTATAATAAGAACATGTTTTCTTTAATCAGGTTCTTTTTTGTCATTGATTGTCATTTTCTTTTTACAGGTATGTGTTGGAAATCAAAAAATCAAAGAATTGTAATACGTGATAATCGTCTTGGAAAATTTAAGGTAAGCCCTAAGCCTAAATTATTGTTGGCAAAACGAATACAGATTTTTCTTATACCTAAACATCAATCACTTACCATCAAGTAAGCAAACCAGAGTTCACTTAACATACTGCCACTATGTACGTATAAAAAATACAGACGGAGTCTCGCCGTCCAAAAAAGTGTGTTGAAATTCGGCCAATTTTGTGTATGGAAAGCAACAAACAGTAAAACATCTCTCATCTCATCTCTCATCTGGCTTGCATTTGTCAACAGTGCCGAATGAAAATTGAACCGAACATAGCTTCTGTAGTAAAATAGTTCTAAAACCGAAGTGATCAAATGAGAGAGAAAACAGGAATTTACACAAATGGAATAACTATCACAAAGTTCAGACTTCCGCGTACAGAAATAAATATCCATAGAAAATCAGATAGTGCAGAGCAGGCACTTCATTAGTGCATCATTAGTCCTTTGTTATCGCGACGACATGTTTCCCGCAAACGGAGATTTATTCCTTGAGATTTTTCCCTTACCTATGTTTCTTATTAGTATAGTACGATCCACTAAAGATGACCACAAATTGCGGCGTTCTTCGAGACATGAAGAATATTTATAATATGAAATAATAGAGATCGCTTGTAGCGATAAGGCCGCCTTTGCCCACTGTATTGGTTTTTATGGTTTTGTTTGTATTTAATTTATTGTGAGCAATAAAGAGTCTATCTATCTATCTATCTAATAGTCAAATAATCGTTACTTATTCCGAACCGGTAGTAAAGTCTTAAAAATATAATAAAGTATCTGTACGAGATTTATTTAAATAAAAATATTTGATTTAATTTGATTTCATAGAATAATGTCATACATAAGAGCGTCGGTAGCTCAATGGTGTGAACCGTCGCCGTCCTACCGGGAGGGCTGAGGTTCAAATTCCGCCACGTACCAATGTGTTTTTCGAATTTTCGAATTATATGTACGTTTAGGACGCTCTTACGGTGAAGGAAAACATCGTAAGGAAACCTTCACGCACGCCTGCGAAGAGATTCAATAGGTTGTGCGACGGAGGCTCATTGGTGTGGACTGTTGCTTTCCGATCTGGAGGGTGCAGGTTCAAATCTCGTCGCGTACCAATGTATTTTCGAAATTAAATGAACGTTTATCCGACGGACTTACGGTGAACGAAAACATCGTGAGGAACCTGCGCACCTGCGCACGCTTGCGAATATATTCAAAGGTTGTGCCTGAAGTCGGCCAATCAGCACTGGACCCGCGTGGACGACGAAGGTCTAAATACTATACGGGAAAGCTCGTGCCCCTCGGTGGGAAGGTCTAATGAGCTGATGATGATGACGATGAATGGCGTAGTAGTTGCTAGCACAATCCTCTTATGAAATTAAGAAATAAAATAAGCATTTGTAGAAATAAATAAAAAATACAGTCTGCCTGTTCATTAATCAATATTTAAATTACACAATTTTTTGTCCAAATATTTTTATTAGGAATCAATACAAGTAAAAAATTATACCCACTAATTCATACGATGACTCGGCGAGGTGACAACGCCTTAGCGCCTTAACGAGTGCTCGACACACACGTGTAAGTGCAGCAGGTGTGATGCGAAATATGTCATTTTTTATAATGCCTAGACAGCACATATTTTAAATGAAAGTTATACATTTTAACGCAGGACAGTTTCGGTGTTAAGATTACAGTATCTTATAATTTTACTGCCTGCATATTTATACTCACCCTTCAGCCCGAACCATATTTATGCTAAAAGCATAGTTATGCTTTTAGCACAAATATGCCGAAATAATAATAATTATTTTGGCGTAAGTAGGCAAGTCTGATATTTGCGACCTCTATCCACGTATCTCTCTTACACCACCACTGGATGTCTTCCTTCCCCATTTTGCACCAGATATCCCGGTCCTCCGTTATTTACACATGCCACATCAAACATTAAAACGTTTCAACTTGTGATAAATAGCGTCTAATCATCTACCCTAATCTTTTGTAAGACGTGTCATCACAGACTAGTTCATTACTCTGTGACAGGGATATTTAGATACGGTATCTAGTAAATTCACTGTCTTGCTATACAGTTTGTAGCAAATCATAGTAAACATTTTTTTGTTTGATTAAATATTGTTACAAGGTTGACAAGAATGAATAACGAGTCCCTTGCCGGCTTCTCTTGAGAATTCCTATTTGTTTCCGAACCACAAAAAAAATAATAATAATAAGACGAATAATAATTTTACCATACAAAATTTTGGCAGTATTTTTTGTGATTAGTTTTGACAATTTAATAGTATTAATCAGTTAAAAATTTAAGGAGCCCTTCTCATGTTAGATCATTCTATGTTTTACCTATTTGAATGTTATGTTGATTACATTTTTGCACAGTCATGAAATGTTACTAACATAAAATAGTTGTTACGGTAAGTGACAAAATTTAACTTTTGCCTGCACCACATACGCTCGCACGTTCATTAGCGATTGCTTTGATCGCAAAGGCAACCTGTGTTTTTCACACTCTCACCTGTGGAAAAGCGCTGGTGCGGTGTACATATTGTATACCAGCGTTAAGGATTTTCTTATGAGCTTTTTCATAAAGCGTTTTACGACTTGATGTTTAACGACACCGTATGTAATATGTGGAAAATTTTATCGTTTCAGTTTTCGGTTACCAAGTAGGTGTAGGAATATTTATGAATTTACGTGAAAAAAAGTGAATAAAAAATGTGTGGATGGTTTTCTATGTTGATACTCGTATTCCAATATCACCTGCTTTTCCGGATGTACTTTTCGACGTTGGTCACTGATAGCTTTTACAGCTTTACCGGGCAAGTGATCTCACCGGCCTATTCTCTCATATAAATATTAGAGGTTGATCTTTATGTAATTATTATCAACCTCTTATTTTTGTTCTGAAACTGATTTCATACAGCACAAGAACGATGAAAATATACCGCAAAGATCACATTCATATAAATGATCAGAAAAGATCCGGTGATGAGTTGAGTAAAATTGAAAATAACGGAGAACTATTTTATCTTTTGTCTGTAGGAATACTTTAAGTGACGAGTGAAAATATTTTTATTTGGTACACATACAAAGCATTGTACAAGTATGAAAAAGAAAATAAGAAAAACACTCAACATGAATACATCAATATTATTTTACTTGGTATCATCCCGTGAAACAGGAGTGTTATGCACTTTTGTGTTTCGGGATGAGGGCACTGTAGCCAGTGAAATTACCGGGTATAAGAGACCTAACATCTGTTGTCTCGGGTGACGTGCGCAGGGCGGCGTTGATGGAGAATAATAACTGTCTGTCAGTTGTTGGTCTCCTTTAGTGCGGCTCTGTCATGGTCTGGCGTATCACTTACCATCAGGTGAGCGTCCAGACCGTCCTGTACACTTATAACATTAAAAATATATATACTATGATATTAATATCTTTCTTCTTTGAGCGTATCGATAGCAAAAACAATTATTGTTTTGCCATCTAGTAAAGGATTTGCCAGTTATATTTGGAATTACTAACTGTTGCTAGGGTGCGCCCGATATACGATTTTTTAGTATATCTTCGGGGAGGCTCCTTTCATGCACCCCGATATTAATATCATATCAACATTAATAATATTTAAACTGTATTTTTATAATTGAATTGATTTATAGAAAAGGGTTGGTGATTATTTTAATGTAATCTAAATATTTTAGCACGCGCTTTAGAAACATAAATATAAGCAATTATAAAAAATAAGCCAGCATATGCTGTAAGTTTTCGATGTCATGACATCCGTCAACTGACCAAAGCTTTTGATTAATTGGTGGTCTAATGGCTAGCCTCACATGGCCATGAGAAGTCTGCAACGCCAGTGTAAGTGTACCTCAGTTATTTCACTGTCAGTACTCAAGTGGCGTGAGTAATAATTCGCTAACGAATAGGAAGCGTTTTGTGTAGGAAGTGTCTTTTAAGCGCTGCAGGGTTGGCACGTATTTATAGGTTTAGTATTTGCTGTAACTAGGCTCAATAAACTGTTTTGCAAACCGCATTTTATAATACACTAAACAACACGATGACATATGTTCAGTTGCAGACTTGCATTGCTATGCTCCCCTATCCTGCGATATTTAAGTGCATGTTAAAAATATATTTTTTTAGTTTAAACAGACGTGTTTCTCTTCACTTCAACTCATTCAACGCAATATGAATCTTATTACTTTCTAACAGTATTAAAAATTATGTTATGAAATTACTTTAACAATTCTTTGCTAAATCATATCATAATTTTTCCGTTTTGGAACCTTATGTGTGCATATCTGTACCTTTACTAAGAGGTACCTACGTCTGTACAATATTTTGAATAATAGTGTCCCCCACGATGGCTGTAAACACTAAGAATGTTAAAATAAAAAGATTATCAGTGCACTCAGTATTTCAAAATAAAGTTATCATTAATGTATTAAAAATATCATTAAAAGTGTATTTAATGTTATTTTGTTTGTATCTTTTCATTTGGTATATATTTTTTAAAGTTTTCCCTTATTTTGTCGGTGGTTGTTATAAGCGTGCTGTCTTCACCTATAATTGTAATACCATTTAGCTTGTGTCTTCGTGTTTATATATATATAATATAATTCGACGTGTATTATGTTGGTGAACTAATGAATAAATAAATAAATAAATCAGAAACTATTTTTTTGTCATTAGGCTGAAAATGGAAAAAATATGACATACAATTCCTAAGACAATTTTAACCGCTAGAATACATTCGAAAATATTTAAATTTAGTGATTCCAAAACATCTGAACGATGTAAAAATACCATAAAATACCCTCCAATAAAGACCCCACAGGATCTGAAAGTGTAATTCGATGTACCTAATAGTTGTAGATATCGAGTTATCTTGCACCTAACGGCCGCACAAAAACATTCTTCCTTTTAATTACCAAGCTTCTAATAAAGATAAGGAATGCAAAGTTACCTTAAGACTTTTTGGTGTGGTCCCATTACAAGAGGGGTTTGAGAAAATGTTTCTTTTAATCGTCATCAGCCCAACAACGTTTGTGTGCATGAACATGTCTGGTTGTATTGGTCTGGGTGTTTTCTATGTATGATGTGTTATTCGATAAATATTAATAATTGTATTTTCTCATTTCAGTTCCTCTATCTTGTTTGCTAGAGGTTATGGGTCTTTGCACAAGAATGCATATTAAATAACAAGCATATGGACAACATAACAAGATGAACCTAGTTGCTAATCAGATACAATGCACCTGCAATTATGCAATTTATATCACGGTCGCCATGTACTGTTGGGAGACGAGTGAAACGAATCAAGATCGGTTTAACACTGCTTTATTATTATAAATCAATACAGAATACATATAATGCTTATTCCAAGTATATGTTAGGGTCATCACACTACACACCTATGCTGCAATATTATGGGAATTTAATTTATAATTGATTTAGCTGATTATTTCTAATTATGTATTTAATGTTTGGTTTAATTTAATTAGGTGTTTGGATGTTTCTTTTTCATTGATATGAATGATATTTTATGTTGTCTAAAATAAAATAAAAAAAACATTTGAAATTTCCATATAAAAAATCTTTCTTATGTTCTAAATCCCAACCCGCTATCACTGGCACTCTACCCAATACACTAGTTCCGACAGAGCGATACCATCTCGCTCCCCGGAGAGTGAAGGACGCGACGCGTTACAAACGAATTAATATTATTTTAATGCCGTTTCCTCCCACATAAATTATTCTTTATCAGCGCCTTTTTTCCCGAGCATCCTCTAATGGAGATCTCTTTGTGGAAATTATTTATGGCCATTCTTGCCGTTTGCATGATTTGAATTAAGTGTAATTCCCGTTTATGCTTCTTTATAGATGGTATACTGCACAGACATCAGAATATACATTAGACTGGACAAGCCGCCAAGTTTATGGCAGTCCCAGTGTCGCAATTTCTTTTCGGCTCTTACCTGTGAAAAGTTATTATATTTCTTGGTAAATTTACTGATTCATTGCGATGATGGAACAATTGCACAGGATGGCATTTTGGAAAAAAACGGTAATTTCTTCTAATATTCGTGCGTCTTGACTCGTCTCACAGCGTAAACTGGTAGCCAGTGTATGCTCGTTGAGCTTACAGTTGTCGCACTTTAAACGCGGCTTGCCCCATCTCCTGTATTAGGAAATCTGTGGTATACTGTACTGAATATTTTACAAATATGTACTAATTCAGTTGTTTTCTTGATAAAATTTGTTTGTTTGGATTAATTGGATAGCAGGCGGATGCGGGTTAAGATGATTGTTGAAACGTCCGATATCAAATTTTTAAAAATTATCCAGGATTATTTTCTATTAAGCGTCGCAAAACACATAATAAATACCCTAATTTCACCAAATTTAATAAAACAATTAGATATTTCATTGAAGAATTATCCAATAGCATAACAGTACGGTATATACTCGTAAGACTGGTCTTTTTACTAAACAGTTTTTATTGGAGTTTCACAGTTCTCTAATAAACCAACCTAACCTAACCAACCAAGCTAAATAACCATGGCCGTTATTCGCCAGAATGTACCATCTATCCAGTGGCGTGCACAGAGATTTTGAGCTGGGTAGCAGTTAAATCAATAAAATAATTTCAATAAATAGGTGCTTAAAATTGTTTTATAATCGATGTTAAGGTAAAAACCCTCTATTCTAGATTTGCCAAATGTTTGTAATTTTAAACGTGATTCTAAATGTTTTTCACTAGAATCATGTTTGGCAGCGGCTTTATGTAAATTATTTAGATCAGAATATCCGCTATATATCCAATTGTTATTATCTTGAATTGAAAACAATATATAGAACTCACAGATATAATTTTCCATATTCAAATCTTATTACAAAAGAAATTTTCCATAATACAAATAATATTCACTTTTTCTATCATAATCAAAACAATATGGATGACTACAAACAAATATTGCGGTCATTTCGCGAGCGAGCGCTGACCAATCGGGTCGACCGTCGAGATAGAAAAAGACGACAAGATGTGAAAGACAAAGAAGACAACAGATAAACTATGACCAGTGGCGCGATTTGTAACTATTCATTCAAGTCGAGAAATAAGCTGTGCTTCCCGAGATTTCATATGTGTGCGTGTATTTTAACGCACACGAGCATATTTTCGCCTATCGGGATTTTAACCGTTTACAACTGCGGGATTTTATGAATGAATTTCGTAATAATTCGAGATGCACTGGTTAGTTATGCTTACGGCCGCGGGTGGCGTACGAGTCGGCGAGGGCGATGCGCGCTAATATATAAAAAAACGACTCGAGTGCAGAGGCGTTTTAAAGAAAAATACAATAACTCTTTTTTTATTACAAAATGTATACCATCATGAGTTAATTTTAAAAATAATATTAATATTTATAATAATATTTTGTATTAAGTATTAACGCCAAAACCCAAGGTATGCACTGCTTATTGATGCTGTTATGGTAATTTGAGGCACATTCAAACTAGAAACTATGTAACTATTACTATTATTATAATACTGACGTTTTGCTGTTAAGCGATGAGGCACACTTGTTAATTTGCTATTTTAAAATTCTAGGTTTATACTTATGTAAAAAATGTACAATGTAGGTCTGATGATTGCGCTGCGCGCACAGTTACGTTCTGGAAATTGTACTGGTTTCCACGGAAGAACAGCGTGGAGTTGTCTTGCAGGCACCTCTACATTATAAGCTGAGTGGCGACCAATTTAGTGTTATTGTTGATTGTTTAACTTCATATTATTAGTCTAAGTACTTATAATTGATTTCTTTTATGCACATGTACCTATTGAAAAAACACTAAATAAACGTTTTTATTATTATTATTATTATTATTATTCATATATGGACGGCACGCCATGCATCTACCTATAAAGTACCACATGCAGACACATTATTAGTTCCATAAAGAATCTTATATATTTCTCCCGCCATAACAATTATGCTATCAGCTGGGTCCCATATTGAAAGATCAGACAGTAGTAAAATTACTAAGGCCCGTATTATGAACCGAGACTCGTGCGTTGATCTTTACTTAAATAGACTTAGAAACGGATGCCGCTATGTATCGTATATAGACCTATTTTTCTAACTTTCTTCAGTCTCATTCTAGAATACAGGCCTAAATGTCTATTTATCCTTATATCAAAATAGACTACTTCACTAAATACTTGTTCAATTTCTTATTTTTAATAGGAAACATTGCTGTGTGATTCCTAATTTATTTTTTTAAAACTCGGCTTGTTGTTTTGACAGCCCTAACTAACGCATGGAAGTGGTTGTTTATATTGTTAGCGGCTGATTGAGCTGCGGCGTTTCATGGGAAGAGTCACTTTATTTGATGTTCACTTTGACTAGTAAAATATTAGGCTACGTGAATAGATTTATCAGGGGTTCGATGATGCCTAACTTTTACATTTAACAAATTTAACTATCTGTCGCAATGGTTGATGATCGATCCGAATGGCACGTGAAGGTGTTAAAATTAAAATAAAATATATTAATTCAATTGATGTCAAAAAAGAACACTTATGAATGTCAAATTTGATTCGGACTGTTGTCTTCTACTGAGTAGGATCCAGCAAGAAACTCATTGATCTCTGTTACTACGTCGCCACACAGCATAACCACTAAGATTGGGCTACCAACCAAGCGGACCCGATGTGGACTGGTGGGTGTTGACGACTACCATCCCAAGATAATAATAATCGGGGCCAACAGCTTAACATACTCCGAAGCAAATAAATCATCTCTTCTTCCGGACAATCAGGTACTTCATCCGGCAATGCAAATCGGGAAAATCGAAATGAAGTTGTATAATTAACGGGTATAAGAGACCTAGCGTCCGTTGTCTCAGGTGTCGGGCGCAGTGCGGCATTGATGGAGAATAATAACTGTATCTCAGTTGTTGGTCTCCTTCAATGCCGCTCTGTCATGGTCAAGTGTATCACTTACCATCAGGTGAGAGTCCAAACTATTTTGCCAGGTGTCCCGATTTGCGCGGGATGTTCCGATTTTCAAGGGTCTGAGGATGCATCCCCATCGGGACGCTAAATGTCTTGATTAACTAAAGAATAAAATCAGATTTTCATTAAAAAATATTTATTTACGCTACATAACTTCTACTAATTAGTAATTACATCACTGTCAAATGCCATGCTATTTTGATGGCACGTCATCAGCGTCACATCACATTGTTTCTCTCTTCTCTTCTCTTCACATTGATCTGTAACCTCAAATCCCGATATTTTGGCCTCGTGTTCTGATTTAAAACAAATTAGACCTGGCAAAACTAGTCAAAACCATCCTGTACACTTTTAATATAAAAAATAAGTTCCTGCATATACAACTGGTTCCTTATAAAGAACAGTAATACTACAAGAAAACGACCGATAAAGTTGGCGAGTGTACGCTGCCGCAGCGGACCAATGTTAGATAAGTGTTCCAAAAGAAATGTTAAGGCGGAACTTTCCACATCTCCCGACGCGCGGACTCGCGGCACGTTGTTAGTTTGCAGTTTAGAGATCGCCCAGAGCTAAACTATTGAGAGTTTAGATGGCACAGTCCAAGGGAATGGCAGCCGCGAATAGGAATAAACCAATATGTGATTATTGATAAAATGCATGGACTTAGATGTACCACGATCAAGTATAAAAGTAAGCAAATTTGTAACTCAATCTATGAGAATTTAACAACGAACATTATACTAACAAACTTGCTACAGTTAAGAATGTTTTTTTTTATCCTCTATAGGCAGACATTTGTCCGCCATCTCACCTGATGGTAAGTGATGATGCGGCCGACGATGGATCATGCCTGCCTAGAAACAGCCTATTCACTCTTGCCTTGAAGACGTCCAGGTTGTAATGATCGGGGAACACATACAGAGGCAAAGAGTTCCATTCCTTTGCGGTGCGCATTAAGAACGAAGCACCATAGCTGGCTGTGCGGATGTGTGGAATGTCTACCACGTAAGGATGGAACGCTCGCCTCCGTCTTGTATCCCGATGGTGAAAAGGGGCTGGTGGAATTAACGCGTGTAATTCCATCGCACACTCATCGAAATGTAGCCTGTAAAAAAGCGTCAGTCAGCGTAGGGTCGCCAATGAGCCGCTCAGCACGCCTCTCAATCGAGTCCAAAGCAGCCAGTTGGTATTTGGGTGATCCATCCCATAGGTGACAGCAGTATTCCATACAAGACCGGACTTGGGCTTGATATAATGACAGAAGCTGTCCTGGGGTGAAATACCGCCTGACCTTGGAAAGGATCAAGTTTTAGCTGCAGTCTTTGCGTTGGACTCGATATATTGGCCGAAGTTGAGATTGGCTGAGAAATGAACACCAAGAAGCTCAAGGCTATCGGTTATTGCAACAGGTACATTTCGGAAAGTCGGAGCAAGTTCGAATTTGCTCCGTTTGGTGGAGAAAAGACACGCCTGTGTTTTGGTAGCGTTGAACGTCACCAGATTAGCATCACCCAAGAGGAGACTGCTTGAAGGGGCGCGTCCACACGGCTTACCATGGCCTCTCGACAAGACTGGATTTCTTCCTTACTGGCCCTTGCATTCGATAAATACCTGTCCGTAACTGTGCTGTCGTCTGCATACCCAATGATACCGGGCATGAGCAAATCATTTATGTGTAGCAAAAATAGAGTTGCGGACAGGACTGATCCCTGAGGAACACCGGCGTCGATAGCCTGGAGGTCAGAACAGTAGCCATCAATGACTACTCGTATTGATCGGTTACTCAGGAAATCTGATATCCAGGTGCAAAGGCCATCAGGAATACCTAATGAAGGAAGCTTGCTAATAAGGCTAGCGTGCCAAACCCTGTCAAAAGCCTTAGAGATATCGAGTGACACGGCAAGAGCTTCACCGTGGCTCTCGATGGTCTCACTCCATGAGTGGCATACACAAGAAGGTCCATGTATCTACAAAAGAAAAGCTGGCAAGAAATTCTTAATGAAGCCATTTGATCTATACATACAAATCTATGAAAAACTAAAAAATCTAATGCTCAAGTTGATGCCCAAAAATAAAGTTTTCTTTTTCGAACTTCATAAGCGCTTTGGGATTGACATCGTACTTAGTGGACAATAACCGCTTACCATCAGATTATAATGATGAGATTAATGCTGAGTAACATAAATAAGTCAAAAAAATATAATTGGAAAGGCGCAACACATAAACCTCTTTCATCCTACAACTTGCCCCAAAGCCGTATAACGCTCTGATATCAACGGTCAGTGGATTTTGAACACCCAAGTGTTAAAAACTCTTTCGTTACCCGTTAACTTTTCAACTACAAGCTCAAAGTATTTCCATTGCAAACTTAGCGATACCCCAACTACATTATCATCTTTCTAAACATCAAACACAATTGGATAATAATTCGTCGAAATTATTTAAACATCGGAATTAGCATTTAAATTTGTAAAGTTCGAAACGCCTTTGCCCAGAAGGGCCACCTGCAAACAATTGAGTAATATTTGGAACTGTTCGGTGAAAATGATTACTCACGACTTGTACGAGTTTAAACTAAACACAAATATTTATTCAAGCAAAGGCTAGGAGCCTGCCGGTGGTAGGTGGCAATAAATTGCAAAGACAAGATTAAACTTGTCAAGGGACCCCATTTACTTAACGCAAATTTATGCAAATTCCTCTCCTCTTGTTAATGCTTCTGCAAATCGCGGAGATGTTTTTGTTTCTCGGGTGCCTCTCCGATAGTTTGGTAAACAGTCGATAGGGATCGTCAGTCAACGCTTTGCGTCGCCAATTACTGTATCTCATTAAGGTAAAGCAGCGGTTGCGTAGCTATGTGTAACAAAACAAGATGTAAAGGTTCCAGTACTGAATCAGCATTAACAATTTGCTTCAAGTTTATTACTAGTTCAAGCATTTGGAAATCGTAGTATAGAGATGAATTTCTTGTTACTATACAATAAATTAAATTTGTGAAATGACATTTCCTTTTGACCTTGTGTTGAATTATTTTTTAAGATCAATTCATGTTCTTTTGTATGGGTGATATGAAATGTCAGTACAGTACTGTATCTCTATTACAGTATTTAATTTAAAAGTAAGTTATGGATTCTATATGTGTCAGTAAACTTTTTGCAATATTGATCAAGTTTTTTTATTGCATATTCATATCTCTTGCCTTTAATGTAGCTTTCGCAACCATAAATCGATAAATAGTAGCACCACAACAATTCCAAAGAAATCCAATTGAACAGTAACAGCTACGTCTGTAATTACGTTCCACTGAACTTATCTAACAAGAGAAAGATAAATCCGAGAGAGACATGCGAAAAACACCAGCATTCGACCCGATAAGACAAATGCGAAATAAATCCAGTGAGCTGCGGGCTGGATCCCGATTCCGATCATTTTAAAATGCTAATAGTATTGTTATTGTGTCTTAATAGTAAGATTTTGCACTCATTTGTTTTACTTTTATGCTAGATTTTTATTCATAATCATCAACTCATCCATACTAATATTATAAATGTGAAAGTATCTCTGTCTGTCTGTTGTTGTTACGCTTCACGCCTAAACGGCTGAACGGATTTTATTGAAACTTGGTATGTTGATAGTAGGTAACCTAGAATAGGTTTTAGGCTACTTTTGTTCCCGTTTTCACCATATTCTGTGACAAAAACTATAGTAAGCATGATTGTGTTATAATTATAAAATATCATTTAAATACATTTACGGTTCCTTATTTTGTTGGATAAAAGTAAGTATTTTAAAATATTATGAGTATATAAGATATCTATATATATCTTAAGATATGATTACTAAATTTGTTAATCACAGATGTTGCCAAAGGGTTGCAGTCGGTACAAGGAAACGTTTATTTTATCAATCACCACATATATTCACATATAGTTTTATCTCATATCAGGGTTTTTTAAATGAATCATCATCATTTATTTAAGAGCCTAGCTCTTGTTGGACGAGCACATATTAAGCAAACGCCAGCTTTCCTTGCATTCCGCCTTCTCCTTGAATTCCTGGTATGATTTGACCTTTATCTTTTCCTTCACTTGATCAATGTAACTTATTCGTGGCCTTCCCCTACTCTCCTTCCTTCTTTCTTTCTTTATAATTAATACAAGGACATAAATGGACAAGCAGCTTTTATTTTTCTTGGCATCAATTGGTACATGCACGTTATATTTATACCGATACATCAATGTACCGATTAGACACTAGGCCGTGTTTGGTGCGATCTGTTTCATTAATCACGTCAATGTGAATACTAAATGCATTTACATGCACACGTGCAACGTAAACCTTATTTAGAACACACAAGAGTTCACTTTTGTCTAAACTCCATGTCATTGGAAGATTAGAATGCGGTATTTAGCGGGATCAGACTGATTGATTGGCGTCGGGCAGGTCAGAGATCATTGCGCCTCCACTAATTCGTTTCTGTCGATTATTATGATCGATTACAACCGCTGTATGTTTGTAGTACAATCGATTAAATAATCGAGATAATGGGTGTGTAGTTCTTTTGTGACAGCGAACGCTTTAACGGGATATCGATGTATCTTTTGGTGTAAATGATGACTTAATACGAGTACAATTGAAAGATTAAAGTTAAAGTACGGTGATTATATTTGGCTAGTACACGCCTTTAGATATATTATGATGTGTAATGAATGTGTATATAACAAAAAATATTTAAACAAAACTTTATTTAAATATATCTTAATGCAAGATAATACCAATATCAGAATATAAAGGTATTCCTATAAAAACATTTGAATGTTCAATTATATTGATAAGGAAAAATTGTCCTGCTTAGGCGCAGACAGGTTTTTTTTACCCAAACCGAAGTTTAATAAAATCAGCTTAATATTTTATTAGCAGGATTTCCTAGAAACGATAATATAGCTACTTCATATTTCCCTTCAAAAATTATTTCTTAATTTTGATATAATTAAGAAAACCCAATTAACGTCCTTTTCCATTTTCCTGAACATGGTTGAGTGGCATGGGAAAAAAATCCTAATTTGACAGATAGCAACTTGAGTGGTCTTAATAAATGTGCCCTTAATGAACCCTGTCGTTCGTTCCGCAAAATCAACGCAGTTTTTCATGGTGGCACTCCACCAAATGATACGATAAGAGATTCTGCTGAAGCTAAATTGCAAAGCCTACACGAGTCCATTTGCAAATTAGGCACTTATGGAATGTTGAAGGAACGAAACAAAATAGATCTTACGACTTTAACATTAAGGGAAATCGGATAATCGAAGGAAACTGCTTGGATTGTGGATAAATCCACAATCCACGCAGACTAAGTTTTTAGTAAATGAAAATCTGAGCGGACGTTTACTTGTCGTCACGTTTCTTTAAAAATGTTCCTTAATGATGTAGTGTTCCACTGCGCAGATTGCGTTTTCAAATATTTCGCACTATTTTTAATTAATGAGCGTATTTTTTTTTGCTTTGTGTTTGTGTTGATTTAAGAACAAATGATCATTTCGATCAGTTTACATGTATTGCTTGTATTCTAACCTCAGTTATTGTTAAACTTTTGTATAAACTTGTACCTTTTCATGGGATTAAATTTTACAAACGCTTATATAAGTTAACATTAATCCAATTCTTTATTGCGTGCCACATAACAGAGTTAAGATTGTACACTTACAAGTTTTACCAGTATACATGATATCATGATCAGTCATATACTCTATTGATTGACTCGTCTGCCCCAGCAAAGATTATATTTCAAACTAAGGCTATGAACGTAAACAGTAATAATTTACACGATTCGCTTAAAATTAAAATCAAAGTTTGTGTATCCATTTTGCTTTTTCGATTATCGACAATTGTAATATTGCTTATTCATTCACAGTATATATCGAAGCAATAATTGCCGTTAATTGACAAATTAAATTAATTTTCTTTGAAATTAGGCTTTCTGACCATTTAAACAAAAATACTTCCTCCACTTTAAGATTTGCTAACCAGGTAATATTATAAAGTTCTTACAACATCGCTAGTTGGTAGTTGGCTGTTGGCTCTGTTCAAGCTACTCGAGTCTTTTCATTAAACTTTGCCTTTAAAGGATACAGAGTTGCGGTACTTACAACTACTTAAACACTGCTCTTTGCGAACGGTTATTTAAGAAAGGCATCTCGGTAAAGTTGAAACGAATGGTGGTTATTGCTAAATATGTTGGTTTCATAAAACATTGTAGTTATGACCTATTTGAAAAGCTTTGTTTTATAGCCGCTTTAAGCCGTATATCTTGCGGAATACGATCACATCTAAAAAGAATTAGAAAATGCAAAAAGTGAATAAATAATGATTATTAAATAATATTTCAAAACGAGGTACTTCTCTCTCTTCTACAATGCATTGAAATGTTGCCGAGTTGAAATAGTCGGTTTTCCTTTAGGTTCTATTAGAAAAAGTATGTGAATATGTTATTACCTATACATCATCATCATCAGCTCATTAAACGGCCCACCGAGGGGCACGAGCCTACCCGTATAGGGTGATTAGCCTTAGTCGTCCACGCGGGCCAGTGCGGTTTGGACGACTTCACACACAACCTTCGAATCTCTTCGCAGGCGTGCATGAAGGTTTCTCACGATGTTTTCCTTCACCGTACGAGCGTCGGATAACGTACATATATTTTCGAAATTCGAAAATACATTGTCTAAAAAATGGAAATGTACAGCTACAGATGTGCTGCACCTGATATTTTTGCATTCACGGTACAAAATATTATAATCGATAAAGTATAAAGCGAAAATGTGTTTCAGATTTGCACCAAAGTAGAAATTAAACCACGGCTTTCCACTGCAGAAAAAGGCCTAGTGTAAGACATCAATAATGACTTGATAATCTATCAAGGTTGCGTAATCAATTCATTTACCCCTCATGTACGAGTTTGTGTTTCATGTTTTTTCAAAATATTCACCTGTTTCAACGTTTTCTAAGACATACGTAATGTAATAATGGTACTAGTGAAAAAACATATCCACAATTATTTTCTAGTTTCTGAATGAGATTTTAGATGCTTTAGGGGTTTTACACAATGTCCTCACTAATATTAAGAAGAGAGAGCATAATGATATCTTTAAGGAATGTCGTATCAACAAAATAATATTCAATCGAAAGTTATACTTCACGTACTTATTTTTGGCAAAAAAGCATCAGTGTTCCGAGTATCCAACTAGCCGAACCAAAATCAGCTGAATAGGCTCCCGTTCAAGCCTCTAGGGGTCCCTCTCTGGTAGATTTATCCTCTCGTCCCTAAGGACTTGCTTATCGACTCATACCACTGATATATGACCCGTCGCTCACGGAAATCTGGTTTAGATGTTTCATTTAGATTATCTGTTGCTCGCTCGGGTAATTTAATTGCTGGCTCGATTCGGGAATAAACCGAATTGTGTTTTTATGGTAATAAGCGATTGCTCCGGGAATTGCTCCGGTTAAGTCGGAAAAAACTCGGTTAGCGTTTATTATGAAATACGCTCGGAATTGGAGAGCTTTTATATTTTGGAAATATGTTGAGCATTGCTTTGTGGGTTTGGTAATGTTTTTTTGAAGTACGTTTAATCCTTTGATTTAGTATTATTTCGTGATAAACGTATTTACTCTTTTTTTCGTTATTGTAAATTTAATTTAAAAAGTTGACTTGCTCGTTTAAAAATCTGTTTTCAAAAAATATATTTATATTTCTGTATTTCATCTAACTAAACCGCGTGGATAATATCCATAAAATATAAATGATACACAATGTTCTTAGTATCATTTAACCTGCTTATGGTAGTTTATTGTTTATCTAAGCCTGTTCCTCACAATTTCAGCCATAAAATTAATATTTTTGTAATCTTAAAATATATACCTATGTATTATTAATGAAATCGATGAGAGGTAAAGTAGCTTGATCCAACAATCTTTCGATCATCATGTTAGGCATTCACGAATTCTAACCTTAGATACTAGCCGGATAAATTAAATTTACTGACGGTCACTGTTGATTGCAATAGCTGTGTTATTTTAAAATTATCGATCAAACGTGCTAACCGTTGTACCATCAAGCCTTGATGGCTATTAATGAATGCGACATAATATTGACTATAATCCCAACTTAATACCAACGTTTCAAACTATCAGCCTGTACAACTGACAGCGCAAGTTTTGAAGACTGCAGCGACAGGAATTAATATAATATTATTATACCGCGATTGCCGCACCATCTGTCTCCGGTGAAGGATGTATATCGCGACGCGTTAAGGTTTTTGCACACTCGTAAGTTATAATATAACTCGTAAGATTTTTAAAAGGCTGATCGGAAGCATTGGACTTGAAGTCTTGTCTGATGAAAACGTTAAGGACTATATTGTACACCGAAAATTGCTGCTATGAACACATGAACTGTTTCAATAGACCTAAATACTTTTCGGTTGTATGATATAGAAGAAGCGCTTTAGTATGCTGTAGTAGTAAAGTAACTTCTGCAACTTGTTTATAACGTAAACCTGAAGAGACCCAGAAAACTCTTGATTATTCTCTTGTAAAATCAAGTGATTTGAGTTTCTTCTTTTTAATATGCTTTTTATTATAATTACTAAATATGAGAGCCCCTGATCATGAAATATAGTAGCGAGGATTTTTATATTTGTAATTATTATGTTATTTGTTACTCTTTAGTAACGGTGCATCTGCAGGCGTACAAATATATATAATATTACGACATGTAAACGATCAGACTGTTCTCAATAAAATTTTAATTACCAGCGCTCAAAACGTGAACTCCTAATTCCAAAAATTAAGCTTATCAGAGGAGTGTACCCCGCCCTTTACTCCCATATGCGGTAGCCTTCCAGATTGGGATGCGCATGAAAGCGCACAGTGTTGCCACTTTAGCCCTTTTGTGGCTAGATCTAGCACTTTTTGGTATAGGTAACTTTTTAACGCTCCTTTTTACGGTCTTAAAAATATCACAAGTTTGATGGTTTTGACATGCAACAAGTACTTTTTTGCTATTTCCTCGGTCATGATGACGGCCTCATGACATTATTATTTCAGCATTTTTGGAACAGAAAAACGTATGATGCCCTATCTAGTCCTTTTTAACTACTCAAATGCGTAGGCATCAGTCTCACACAATAATGACATTATATATGTCTGTATCCTGAAACTGTGTTATGTACTATTGTTTTGTGAGAGAAATAAAAATGATTATTATTATTATTAAAAAGCCCTTTTTCTAAAACTAAGGTGGCAACACTGGCACATCTCGAGGTGATTGGAACAATTTAATTTGGAAGACGCGGAGTGCTCCACATGCAAATCATTGCAGACGCTCCGATGTTTGTTGACTTTCGCGAGATGAACCGCCGATGGTGCTTTGGCGTTAATTACTTTATCGATTCTGCCGTGTATCGTTTACATGGATATGGAATTATGCACAGGGTAACTATTAGGGTATATATGAAATATGTTGGATTATTATGCGTATAGCATTGTAGTTTAAGAAGTAAGCAAAATTGTGTTTAAATCACATTCGATTCTGTTCTTTAAATTGTAACAGCCTATACTTCGGAAAATGTTTACGAACAAAATTTCATGATTATATCGTCAACTAAAACAACAAATTATTAAAATAGTTTAAGTTTTAAAGTATTATTCATTCACATTCATAATGTAAAAAATTATTCGTAGTAGGAAATATGAAA
The DNA here is from genome assembly GCA_019425675.1 of Leucinodes orbonalis. NCBI lineage: Eukaryota > Metazoa > Arthropoda > Insecta > Lepidoptera > Crambidae > Leucinodes > Leucinodes orbonalis. The sequence continues at coordinate 69,420 of PQWD01006146.1, forward strand.
AAGTCACTCAAAGAACGACATTATTCGTTGTTTTATATTTACGTGTTATTAAAGCAAATCCTGTATCTTAGTGTCATTAAATATTGATTTTTGAACTCTAAATAAACCTAAAGTTTTATAAAAAACTTCTTCTAAATCAGCTCATTAAACGATCCCACCGAGGGGCACCAGGGGTCGTAGTCGTTCATGCGGGCCCAGTCCGAATTGGCTGACTTCACGCACATCCTTTAAATTTATTCATAGCCGTGCGCAGGTTTACTCGCAATGTTTTCCTTCACTGTAATAGCGTCATTTAACGTATAAATCATTATGAAAATTAGAAAAGAAATTGGTTCCTGGCTGGATTTGAATCTGCATACTCCAGTTCGGTAGGCCAGTGTATATAGAATATATAAATATATTCTCGTAGACTCTGATAGAATCGAATCTTTGAACAATTATTTACAACTTACTATTCATAACTCGGATGACATGATACACAGAATCCTGCCTCATAAGAATATTCAAAGACCTGCACCGCAGTTATTTCCAAGCAACCCAAGGGTGTGTTCCATGATAAATTAAAAGAAAATTGTAGGCGTGTATAGGTGACAGTGGACGGACGACGCAATCGAGCCGAAAGGCGGGTCCGACTCGACCTATGATTAATGCACTGGACCCAGGAGGGGACTCGGAAATGCGTTGTAGGGTTGGGAATTCTTATTTTATATCTACCAGTCAATACAATTTGAATGTAGTAGTATGAAAACGTGGACTTTGAGAGAAAGTGAGAAAAAGAAAATGCTTTAGAGATGTGGTGCTGGAAGTGAATGTTTCGTATATCCTGGACAGAATTCCGGACCAATGTCTCGATTCTCCAAGAACTGGACATCAAACAGCGTCTATCTTCCATCGTTCAGGGTCGCATTCTCACTTTCTTTGGACATATCACACGACGAGACGATACATCTGTGGAGCGAATTGTGATCCAGGGCAAAGTCGATGGAATAAGGCGCGCGGTAGAGCACCAATGCGTTGGACGGACCAGGTGAAGTCTGCCCTAAATGTTCCACTTCACGAATGTACGAGGAAAGCTTCAGTACGAGAAGAATGGTTAGGCTCGCCACCAAGCCTGCTATGACAACCACTCTGCTAAGAGCGTAACGACAAAGAAGAGAGAGAGAGCAGTGTATCAGCCAACTTGTCACGTCAATTATTTTAGACGATAATTTAACGTGCATATCATATAAGAGAGTATTAATAAAAAAGTTTTAATAAGAATAGAATATTTATTTATAAAAAGAAAGAGAGAATAAAATAAACTAATGGTGTGTTTCTTTGGCTTTCTACCTCCCGCATTATACCCCCTAACAAATATTGCACTCTCCTAGGTCGTGTTCACACGCTGAGGGTTACCGTCGGTGAAGTAGCCGTACTTTGCAGAGGTCGTACGGTGATAGCCCGTCCGATCGTAGAAGGCACTTGCATTCCCATTCAGTTTGCTTATAACCGCCAACTGCAGGGCAACATGACTTTCGTATTGTCTAAATTCATGCCAAGCTCAACTCATCGGGAAGATACATTTTGGCAGTTTAGCATCCTAGTATGCTCTTCCGATGACTTCGCCACGATGACGACGACTCATCTGGTGTAATAGTTGAGAAGTTGATACACCAAGGGTTCCGGGTTCGAGAAAAAAATGTTGTTTTGGGTGTATGTACCGTATATACATATTTATATGTATAATGAGAAATGATTATTTCAATATTACTAACAGATACTCCAATTTGATATTGTATATCTAATCGATTAATAATAAATATCCACTGATATTCATACAGCGCCATCTAGTCCCAAGTTAAGCATGAAGCCTGTAGTATGGGTACTAGACAACGGATAAACATACTATTTTTTGTAAATACATACATATTATACAAAGAAATCACCCAGACCATTACAAACAGACATGTTCATGCACACAAATGTTTGTACTGCCCGGGGATCGAACCCGGAACCCTTGGAGTAGTCGACGTCTCAACCGCTATAAAAATGGGTCGTTAAAGGGATAATAGATGGGAACTTATATTATAACATAATACCAGTGACAGCCCTGTACAGCCGCAATGGATGAAACCGATAAAGGATATATTATTATAACAAACGAATTTGCGGGTAATGGTGAGTTTTGCAGACTATGACAATGGATGTTGGGCCACAAAGGCCGAGCTGCGGAAAGAAAACCCTTTGTGGCGATATTATAATACAAACGTATTTTAATATTTTAAAACATGAAAATGGCACATCTTTAGAATAAAATACCGGTTTTTTACCGGCGATTTTGGATTCTACAATTTAATAATTTAAAAGAAAATTCTAAAAACTTTAAAAACTGAAAGCAAAACATTAAAAATAAAAATCTACTTCTTGTTATAGACATAAACAATTAAACTAATCGTATGTCAAAGTTATGAAAACTTATCGCCTTTGAAGTTAATATACTGATGGCCTGGGAACATAACGTTCGAAGCAAGTTTTTTTGTTTCTTCGGTAAACAATTTAGTAGAATTGTTGTATATTCTCTCGTAGTAATAATTTCAGCATATTCAAGTTAATATACTATCGCAATGATCGGCTATGGGATGGGTTTTAAGTGTACAAGACGGTACCCAGTGCGATTGGCCGACTTCACGCAATACGAGTACCTTTGAATATCTTCGTTGGCGTGCGCAGGTTTCCTCACGATGTTTTCCTTTACCGTAAGAGCGTCGGATAAACGTAAAAATAATTTCGAAAATTCAAAAATACATTGGGAAGGTAACGTGGCGGGATTAGAAAAAGGCAAGTAAATGACTATAATTTTGGTGATTTCAAAGTGCCAGTTTCTATGTCGATTACATTAATTACAAGATAAGAACTAATATTTTCAATACAGCTACTCGTACCCAAGCTATATAAAATATATTGCTCAAAAAACTAGGTACTCACAATATTCATGTAAAAGCCTCAGCTAATCGGTAATTAATCACTATAATAGCATCTTTAGGAACACGAGACGTCGTGTAATTAATAAAAATATAAGTACAAAACGTTAGCAATAAATCCGGGAGATTATTTCTTTATTATGCTAATAAACGAATGTTCAGGTTAAGGGTCAGACCATGTTTCTGTCGGGGGAACTTAGGTGTTTAATGTCACAGATTCGATGCCAGATATGTCGGTGACAAGAGCGCGATTTATAGCTCCGAAGTAGAGATAAGATCGGCTGGTTTGCTGAGATTAGCTCGGGGAAAACTTTACGCAACGAGGGTTAATTAATTGTTGCGGAAATTGCGATTGTTGTTAATTAAACGTGGGTGAAATGCTGTTGAACATAATTTTAGTATTTGTACATGAAATAATGCAAAGTCTAGCAGACATGTATCTGATGATTCGGTGGAAATCCTTATGATGTACTTTGGTTTCGGTCCAGACCTTCAGTTTCTGTGTATAGTCAATCATCTTCTCCGTAACTTTTCCTTTTTAATTTTTTTCTGATACTCCTACCAGGGGGGTAACCACAATCTCTTTAAACAGTATTTTTATAATGATACGTCAGTATTTTTGTACCAGAAAAAGACGAATTCATATTATTGTAACACTGTTTTAAAAGATGGCGGTAACCCCCTTGATGCCTACCTTTTCAATAGAAAACTATCCCTCAATATTATTTTCAAACTAAAATAAAATATTAGTTCTCTCATTACAAGGGTGCAGCATAATTATTATTTTGTCCTTACTAGGATGAAGTTAGTCTTTTTTAACGTCTCAATCGTTTTTAGTGCCTTATTTTGACGGCCTTGTATATTTCAATTAACCACGTACTAATAGGTTACCGATATTATTACTCTTAAAGCGGGTGAAATGGTCAAAATACGAAGGACCTGTCACACATTATTACTGTAGTATGTCGACCTTTAAGAATGTTGCCCTTTTAGTAAAATACGGGTATACTTATTCATCGGAATCTTTATGTCGTTTTGTCACATTGTTTACAACTTTAAGTTCCCATATTATAATATTATATCATGCCATTTAATCTAATTGCGAACCTCAACAGCCTCGCTTTAATGTGTTATGATTACAAAGCTTTTAGTTCTATCAAAAACCAATGAAGTCCAAACGATTTTGATAATCTACCATTTAAAATAAATGTCCATAATAAACCCCACCTTAAGTGGCGGCAACGCCGGACGTCAAATTAAAATATTGTTCCAATATTACTGTTAGATAGCCCGTAATGAAGACGTTAAGCGTACTATGCGGCTAAATTAAGAAGTCACAATTTTAAATACGAAAACATCAGTTCTATATACATTTCATTATAGCCACGGTTAAACGTAAGTTATTCAAAGTTGTAATGAGGTAATATGGATGTAATAATGAAGTATCGCTGTTTATGTTAATTCGGCTTATGGAAATTGGTACAACATAAAACCATGTAATGTATGAGCTTACGTAACATACTGTGTTTTTAACGACATGTTTAACATCTCTAATAAAGACCCAGTTATTTATATTGGTTTTTAATTGAAGTTGATAAGTCTTCATATCATTGATCCATTTGTTTACAAAAACATTACACCATTTTTTTAATGCAATATACTTTACTTATAATTGGTTATACATACAAGTTATTACATACAATCATCTAGATCTGTTTCTTATTGCAATTATTTATTTATTTCATAGGAGGACCAACAGCAATGAAACACAAAAAAAAATACACAAATAACAACAGGTAGCCAATTATAGGTCCTCACTAATAAAGATTGTATAGAAAAGAACACCCGAATGCTTAATAAGACTAAACAATTAAAATACAACAAATGAGCCAACACAAAATCAACACAAGAAATTACTCAAATTTGGGTACTTTCAAAAAAATTCCTGCTCATAGCACTCCTCGCCGAAGTCACACTAGTATTGAAGAGATCAAAGTCAAAAATACCATTTAATTGGTTGAATTTAACACCAACGCGCCACAGATATTCATTTTGCCTATAGTTAGTACGGACTAGTGGAAGGAAAAGAATGTTGTGTTTTCTTAAACATCTAATTGGCACACTCAATCTAACACGCATCATCATATATTATATTTCTATTATATCATTAAATGCTATAATAGAATAATATAATATTAAGAGGGGCGACTCTTGTAGTGTAATGGTTGAGACGTCGGCTACAAGTTTCCGAGTTATATACCCAGGCTGTACAAACATTAGAGTGCATGGACATGTCTGTTTGTTTTTGCCAGTATGTTTCTATGTATATGATGTATGTATTTATAAATATAAACATATTTAAGTATCGATAATTGTCAGTTGGCGCCAAACGAGGAAGGGGTTATCCGTTGTTCAGTACCAATACAAGCTTTTTTTATGTTACGAAGTGAACAAGACGATCAGGACGCTTGCCTGGTGGTAAGTGATACGCCTGACCATGACAGAGCGGCATTGAAGGAGACCAACAACTGATAAACAGTTATTATTCTACATCAATGCCGCACTGCGCCCGTCACCAGAGACAACAGATGTTCGGTCTCTTATATACAGTAATTTTACTCTGCTCAAATTGGAACTACATAACGCTGTGTGAATATCTCTTGGTATTTATATCATTCAAGTTTCTACTTAGATACATATAATAACACCCCATCTTAACAAAGTTACTGTATATAAGACAATAAACAACATTGTTTAAGTTAACGATCCTTATAAAAGTTACATGGCGTATAAAATTTTGCTCATTTAAAATTTACATGAGCGTTCCATTTTTACGATTTAAAAAATGCATCGTGGGGAATTTAATAGCACATAAATAAAAACAGTCATATCCTTTGACAGGGGCGGGCAAAGTGTTTGGAGGAATCTGAGAATCATACATTTGCGGGATGCGATAGTCGTAAACAAGTTTTATAATCTTGGGTAAGATATTTTATGGCTTGGTCTCAAACCTCGGCGGACAGAAATGGAACAGTTATGACTGTATCCGACATGTTACTTATTCAGGTATACCAAACAAAAAATATATAAAATAAGTGAATGTACATTTGGATATATTTTAATTTTAATCAAAATTCAACGACAATTCCGTATTTTTTGTGTTCACTCTAAAACTCAATATTATATGTCATTTTAAACCTGCCCTTTTTTCTCTTTTTTTAATGTGTGGCATAATGTTTAAATAAATCATTTTTTTAAAACCTAAAGTTAGTTTGAACTCTTGAACTATCAAAATCAGGATTTATAAAATAATTAATAAATCTCAATATAAAAAGAGTGTAATAGGTTTATTTAATCTTTAATTTAAGTACCTATTATAAATGTATACTAACTTATTTAAAGACATATTGTTGCTAACGTTAGTACGTTTCTATGGATACAAATCTAAAATAAATTATTTTTATTTAATAAGTTTTCAGTCGTACATATAGTATTTGCGCTTTTTTTTCACAAACGCGTTTCTTTGGCGTGATTTGTGAAATGAAATCTTCTTGGAATCCTATTATGCCGTCATTGTTCGTAATGTACTTAGATGGTGTAATAAATTACTTTGAATGGTCCTTAATTTTTCTTGATCAGTATTTTCTTTTATTTGCATAAATCTTCACAGAATCAAAAGAGAAAATTCTTAAGATTAACAAACTATTGAAATAATAGGAGAAATTTCCTCAGTCATGAGTATGACTTATGTATTTTCGTACATTAATGTATTTGTAAAACAATTTGGTTTAAAGTTTTAAAAACGAATTGAAAGGCCGTCAAGCCTTAGAATAAGTTCTATATAAAAACTGCAGTATTGTCAATGGAACCGACAACTTTAACGTGCCTTCCAATGCACGGAATTATCTTTTTTTGCAGACAGGTGCTTCAGCCTGCAATGTCTTGAGCAAACTGGAAAAATTCACTTACATTGCCTTAAAGGTCCGGTCTGCCCGGATCACATTGTGATCTAGACTCAACGCTAAGACCACTAGACCGAGTGGTGGCTGTTTAAAGCAAAACTCCTGAACATCGGATGCTCAGTTGCATAAAAACTTACTTTGGGAAAACTCAAGCTTCATAAAGTAAAAAAGGCATAAATTGTATGCCTACACGATAAAACTTAAAAATAGCTATTTTAAAATAATACCTATTTCGATTTTTGTTATACAATAGTGAATTGTCGCAAAAAAACAAAATGGCTACCACGCCAATCCCTACCCAAGCAAACGAGCTTTTTACTTCCGCGAAAACAAAGCGCATGCTACGATATAGTGTTAAACAATGTTTCCTCGAACTTCATAATGTAAATTGTCACGGGCCAAGTAGGCCTCAAACAATTGCTGGCAACTCGAATTGCCTTCATAATGAAATTAATCAAATCCCCAAAAGGGACTTGCAACCCTTCGCTCCATCGCGCCATCAGCACCGGCCTTTGACAAAGTTCTATTAGCGTAAGGACTTTATCTTTTTGCTGTGACTTTTGTAAATTAAGCTCATTAAACAGAGCGGGCCCCTTATCAACTCACTCTGCATTCTTCAACAACTTATTTCCTAGTTGGTGGGACGAGGTCGGGTCGGGAGTTTCATTATTTCCGTGTACGAAGTTAGTTTTCCTTAAGGGAAGCCTAACTACCCCGGCGGGTGTTTTAAACGGGATAACGCAGTATTATATCGCTTCGAACTTCACTTTGAACTTTGGTATCAAGTTGTTAAATTATAAAGTTACATGTTAAGCAGTGTAATTAGTTGTTTATTAAATAGCCGATAAGACTTTAATTTATAAGAGGTTTTATAGCCCTTTAATTTATTACAGGTTTTATAATAAATCGCGACCGAATCAGAAATGAAGAGATCCCGGCCTTCGTCGCGTGTCCCTGTAGGTTCGCTCAGTCCCTATTCGCGTAACCAGCGTGTGCCGGGCCGCTTTTCTCCCCAAACATATGTTAGGCTACCAAGCCCTCCCGCACGCCCTAAGCCGAGGTTCGAGTCCCACTCTGGAACGCCTTTATGCTCGTTGTGTAAATTTTTATTTTGTGGCTGAGAGCCATCTGTACTCGCCATTTTCTGGAGAAGCTGTAAAGGCCATCTGCGGCCAACAGCAGTAGTCAGTCCGGAAAAAAGTCGAGTGCGTCACGGTAAGCGCAGCGTGAGACAGCCACCTACGAGATTGCCACCTGATGACCTCCATGGTAACAAAAACCAGGAACGGAATGACTCTGTTGAAACAAAACTTGAAAACTGGTCCAAAGATTCAAAGGGCCAGCTTCTTTGCAGTTCTAAAATCTCGAAGTTGAGTAACGAGGCAATGAGGCTGTCAGAGTTATCGTGATTCAAAATGATTGCCTTTGTAAATTTTCATTGAAAACTTTTGTTAATTTCACTGATATTTATCATGGTTTCGTGAATATTGTACCTTACACAATTTCTCCTTATTATAAGTTAAAACCACAGACATCCGAATATACAATTAGACTGGACAAGCCGCCAAGTTTATAGGCAGTCCCAGTGTCGCAATTTCTTTTCGGTTCTTAGCTGTGAAAAGTTATTATATTTCTTGGTAAATTTACTGATTCATTGCGATGATGGCATGTTACAATTGCACAGGATGGCATTTTGGGAAAAAACGGTAATTTCTTCTAATATTCGTGCGTCTTGACTCGTCTCACAGAGCGTAAACTGGCAGCCAGTGTATGCTCGTTGAGCTTACATTTGTCGCACTTAAAAACGCGGCTTGCCCCATCTCCTGTATTGGGAAATCTGTGGTTAAAACACACGCTTAAAAAGATATTGTGTATTGAGGAGGAATAATTGCGTGATTAGTTTTTTCCCCATAAGATGGACGTATATCGGTCCAGGTGCTGTTACTTATAGAACATAGCTTCAATCAGCTTAATAAAACTTACCATATGGATATTCACAGATCCCATAAACTTTTTTAGACAATCAAACCCTATATTCAATACAAACGATCTCAATATGCGTAGCTTTAAAAAGTAACGCCAACTTACAATGTGTTCCAAAATTGGCACACAATAGTGACATCACAATATCACCATAACAGAGTTCCAATTCTACTAATAATTTTAGGAGATGGTAGACTCGCTACTGAGTCGTCTAGGTAGGTATCAGATATCGTACCGTAAATAGTTGGATTGCAAAATGTCGTAATGGTATCGTAGTGGCATGTACATTAGCTTTTTTAAGTTACCAAGTGTACAGAACGGTCAAGACGCTCACCTGGTGGTAAGTGATACGCCTAACCATGACAGAGCGGCATCTACCATGAAACAGAACGAATGAGTGCAATATTTTACTATTGAGACAATAACGATTTCGCGAGTGCATTTTAAATTAGCAGAATCGAAGCTCTGAACTGTGACCAGTTGGCAGCGCTCGTTGGCTGGTTATTGCCACTAACTCATCGTTGGACCCGCGGCTTTGCTCGTATCTGCTAGTTACTGCTGTTGGTTACATCGCTTGGTACGTATGTTGTGGGTTGTTTGTTGAATTGGTCAATCTGTTATATGCCCAGGTATATAGTTTTGACGACCCATTTGGTGTTGCGGTTGAGAGGTCGGCCGCAACACTAAGGGTACCGGGTTCGATCCCCGGGCAGTACAAACATTTGTGTGCATGAACATGTCTGTTTGTAATGGTCTGGGTGTTTTCTATGTATAATATGTATGTATTTCCAAAAAAAAAAGTATACATGTATGTTTATCCGTTGTTTAGTACTCATAATACAGGCTTTACGCTTAACTTGGGGCTAGACGCTGTGTGATTGTCAGTAGATATTTACTTATTTATTATTTATATAGTTTTCTACCGGCACAAAATAAAACTCTCTTTATTCAATATTTTACAGACACATTAGATAAACAATAAACTAACTGACGAACGATCGAAATCTTTCAATACTCATTCCAGTATCCAGTGTCGTTACTAGTTACTTTTAATTAAAACACAGTCTCGTGTATAAAAGTGAATCACCATTAGCGATCGTAAAGTCAAAGGTTGTTTTATCCATTGCACCCCAGTTCGGTTCATTACCCGAAATAATTGGAATAATGAACTAATAGCAGCTTAAATTGGTGCTTAGACAAATAGTGCGATACCAGAGTCCGCTCCTTAAACAACGCCCTGGATCTCCCACTGATGGGATCAATTTGTATTGCCTTCCGTCTAAAACCATACCCAATCCGAACAATTTACCACTTTGAGTGCAACTAATAAAGTTAAATTTAGCTTGTCGTGCGTGCAGTAGCGGTCTAAAGTCACAATAAACCGGCGGATGGGGTTGGAAAGCGACCAGTTTAATTAGATCCCTTTATCTCACACTAGTTGCGCGACTTTGGCGTGCATTGTGTGGTGATCAGGGAGGGATGGGAGACCAGAAGTAGTGGTCAATGGTGTAGCGACGCTGTAATTGTATGTAATTTGTGCGCATGAGATGCGGCGTGCCAAAGCTACGTTAGGTACGTTCGGAATGCATTTCCGCTGTGTATGCGTAGTATAGGCCGTGATTCCAAGAATGGTATTGAAGAATGTCAAAAATGCCACCGAAATGTTATATGTACCCATTCATTTGCGTCGACTTAGTTGCATACATTTCTTCTGCGGGGTAACCTTCTTGAAACAGAATTACTAAATATTATGACAGCTTTTTGTACCAGAAAAGGCGAAGTACTCGTAAAATCATGTAATGCTGTTTTAAGAGATGGCGGTAAGTCCCCTGGATCTCTTTATTGTCAATAAAATCATAAAATATGGACACTAGTATCTTAATTCTGTACCAAGCTCGCAGGTATTTAGATGTTCAACTCCGTATTAGGCTTTGTGAAACCTTAATTTTATCAAAGCTTAACTATGCCGATACTGTGACTGGTGAGTGTATGTATGGTTACACAAAAAAACTCATACAGCGTATTCAAAATGCCTGTGCACGATTTTGTTTCCGAATTCCTCCTAGGGCCCATGTTTCTCCATACATTAACCAAAGCAACCTTATGAATATGACAACTAGACGCTCACTTCACCTTGCCTGCCTTCTGTATGGAATTATCTGTAAAAGGTCACCTAAGTATCTTTATGACAAGTTATCTTTTTCTTCTCTTCACGTCAGAACTGCTTCCCCGTCTTATCTGTCCAAAACATAGAACAGCAGTATTTCGTGGTAGTTTTCGGTACGCTGCCACGAAATGCTGGAACAACATTCCCCCACCAATTCGAGCATGCCCAGTTTCCGGATCTTTTAAAACTAAATACAAACTTCATTTACTTAAATTGCAAAAAGAAACTAACTCAAAAAATAAGGCGGGAATGGGTTCATAATTTAAATGTTATTTTGTATTTGTTTCAAGTTATTTTATATTTTATAATCTATCCATATGATCATTTATATTCGTATATAAATTATTTTTTATGTATCTGTATCTTTTTTTATATAGCTGTAGACTATTGTGTTAGTGAACGCGGCGTAGTGGCTCCTCTTACCTCATCAACGGTGTCTACGGAAGACCAGCGTCAGGACATCCTGTGGTTGTTCTGACTACGCTGAGTAGACTTCCATTCAGTGCAATTGCATAGATTTAAAAATGTTGTTTTTAACTTTGTTTAACAATGAATGTTGTAATTGTTTTCTGAATAAAATTTTACTTTACTTTACTTTTTTACTTTTTACTTTAAGTTTTCGTGATTCCTACACATTGAATCAAAGCCAAGTAAAGTTATTAAAACAACCTGAGACTACGGTAACTGCTTAAAATAATAATTTCTTTTAGAAACATCTCAGTAAAACACTATAATTTTGAATAGGTTACTTTTTACGCGTTTTCTAAGAACTGGGTATTCTGAACTTAAACGTAATTAATGGAAGCAAATTATCTACATTTTTTTTTTCAAAAAATAAAATTAATAAATTGTTATTAAGTCTTTTTAGTTTATTTTCGTCATGTGAATTAAATACACTCTTAATTAAATACGCTATCAGTTCTAATAGTGTGAAGTTTAAAATACTCATATTGTATAACATACCAAAATCGCTTACCATGACTTAGTGGTTAACTTATAAGATAAACAGTTCAAGACATGAAAGATCGTTTTCGAACAATAACTAACAGCGGGATCCAGCCATAAGTAGCAGGTTAACCACTTATTCCAAAACTTTAAAGTAGCAGCACCGAATATTTATAGCCACTTGACCATTCTGCAGAATTAGTGCCCTCCAGAGTTCTCAAACTTTTAAACTGTCCGGGTATGGAGCCAAATCATTAATACTTTATTTCGCGTCTTTGTGAAAACTTCGCTTGCTTAGTTCTCGTACGTGAGCGCTTTACTGAAATAACTCCATTATACCAGTCCAACTTTGCAAGTAGACTTGGAATATTCGGGAAGTTTGAATATTTCGACTGCCAACTATCTTGTTTTTAAAGTGTGCACTTGTACGGCTAGCGGGGAATTAGTTAAACGTTTCTATCTTGGAGTTCATGTTGCGTTGTAGTTTGAAAATATAATGATAAGGTTTATTGATATTATGAATCAGACTATAACGTTCCAATGGAGGGCATAGGCCTTCTTTTACAGTAAGGCTTTTGATTTTCCATATATCGAATCGTTCTTTTTAGATTTACAAAAAAGGTATGTATAGTGCGTCGATTTTAAATCGAATGTCATGTGTCCTGTGACACTTGTTAAAATGCCATAGTAAATGTTTAGAAATAAGTTGTTTTGACGATTCCAATAAAATCGTTTTTTTTCCATGAACAATCAAACTGATACCATACATTTATATGGTATGTATATCAAAATACCCTTGATTAAAGAACCAGTGAATCGAAGTGATTGCAAAACGCATCTGCTAACAAAGGAAAAGCATACAATGCAAGGTGTTTTAATAATAAATAAAAATAAATAAATTCCACTCACATTCACACAGCGCCATCCAGCCCAAGTTAAGCATGAACTCTGATTATGGGTACTAAACAACGGATAAACATATTTATATTTTTTGTAAATACATACATATTATACATAGAAACAAGAGCCAAACATTTGTGCACATTACTGTTCTATCCTTATTTCCGTAATACAATAAGCATCCACTGTTAGTACAGAGCTTCTTCTCATAATTTCCAACATTCCCAATGTTCAGCCCAAGCTTCAGGGCGTAACCTGTCACACTGATTCAATGGCATGTTACAAGATCCTGGTTCGCTAGTAGGATGAACAGTCGTATAATATGTATGCTCAGGCCCTTTATATTCCATATGACGTGAATAAATGCGTACACACAACCAATCGCTGCACTCGCAACCAAAAAATCTATCCATTACGCATCGAACGCAAACAGTGGCAAAGCCGCGTATTTCCGTAATCCGCGCACATCGCGCTCTATTTCCAACATTGCGCGTGTTAAAGCGCTCATCGGATTTGCAACGATCTACCCACTGCACACACTATCCTATCAACTTTCAGATACGTCGTGTTGATTCAGTCTATTTGTCGGTTTATCGCGATTTGCGTCGCGTATGTCGCACTAGCGTACAGAAAGTGCGCTGCGTCAAAGTATACGTTAACTGCTGTAATAATTATTCTCTACCCTGTCAATTTTCTTCTCTCCTGGCGAGCGGCCGCTTGATGGTTTTATCATACACTGGAATAGCGTGAATTTTAATCCTAACTCTCTTAATTATGAAATTCTTTGATGGAGGTCTTGTTATAGAAGAGTGTCTTAAGTCTGTAGAATAGAATAGAATATTTCTTTATTTGCTAAAAAACATGGTATAAAAGTTGTACAAAAAATTTAGGAGTGCACATGTTTCGCTATAAATAGTTAGCATGCAAATAATTATCAGATTAAAAATATATTTTCAAGCTTAATTAAATGTCAAAATGGAACAATATTATTAACCTATACATTTATCATTTAAAAAGTCCTTTATGTCATAATATTTTTTTTAGAAGCCATTTAAAAAGATTGTTTTTGAACGCGTTAATAGTACAGTTTTTAATTTCCTTTGGGATCTTATTATAGATGCGTACACACATACACAGGCAGTTTTTCCCATACTTGTCAGACTTGGGGATCGCACTAAGGATCAGTCTATTAGGATCTCTGAGCCTACAATTATTAGCTCTTTCAAAAATGTTAATGTTTCCATGAGTGAAAAACAGCGACCTGTTTAGAGCGCTGGCAGGGGGAGCAATCCAAGATTTACAAACAAAAGTTTACAAGATTCATCAGGTGCCGCTCCATATATAGCCCTAATGCATTTCTTTTGCGCAATGAAAACTCTTTTCCTATCAGTGCCATTTCCCCAAAATATTATTCCGTAGCGTAGAATAGACTTTATGTATGCATGATAAGAAATTATTGCCGTATTTTTATCTGTTACATTTTTAATTTTATTTAAAGCGTACAAAAAGCTATTCACTCTACCACACAAGTTGTCTATATGCATTTCCCAATTTAGATTAGAATTTACACCTAAAAATTTCAAGTGTGAGATTTCTTTATTTTTTTTTACATCTAACAAAAAAATATATTTATCATGTTTTTATTTATTAAATTGTATATAATACGATTTATTAAGATTAATTTTGTAGTAGAAATAGAAAATATAAAATCAGTATATTATAGTCACCGGTTAGATCATCATCGAAGAACCGATGGCCGATATGGAAGAAAAGTTATGGAGTAGAAACCGCGTCTTGGCAACGGTGACGCTGGTGACGGCTTGATGAGGAAGGCGGAGGACTGAGGTATCTGGCGCAAGATCGAGGAGGCCTATGTCCAGCAGTGAACTGCATTAGATTTTGGTCCCAATTTCCTTGATTACAGAATTATTTGATGGTAGTCTTTGTATAAAAGGCTTATCTAGAATCTGTACTATAATTATTTGGAGTAGAATATCTGTACGTTTGCTATCAGATTGTAGCCAGCAGCATTGTTCCGTAGCTGTCGTGCGACACTGGCGGCGCCTCATTAGTTGATTTTTGGCGTGCCCTATCGCTTGTTTGCGAGGGGAGGCTTCACCGGATCGGTTAATGCGTTGGCTCGTATTAACAAATATTTATGCATGCCCATTGTCTGACTCGCAGACAATGCATAGTGCATACACAAATAATATCGTGTAAAAGGTTTAAATCATCATCAGGCTTTAATGGCCTACTAGAGTACACAGGCTATCCCGCACAAAAACCCAACCATCTTAAGGACTTGACCACTTTGACAAGATAAGTCCTTCTGGCTCGTCACCGCTTCGTGTATACCTCCACTTTCGCACATACATATATATGTATTTACAAAAAAATTTACATAAGTATGTTTATCCGTTGTTTAGTACCCATAATAGAGGCTTTATGCTTTAATTGGGGCTAGATGGTGCTGTGTGAATGTCAGTGGATATTTATTTATTATTATTTTTTTAAGTCGTTAAGGCAAATGTTTGAAGTAAGTTTGTGTTAAAGGATTATGTATGATGTTATCAGAGAAAAGTGTGGTTTGAAAGAAAATATTATAGTGACCAGAGTAGAAAGGGGTATGTAAAGATAGTATGGACACTTGGAACACATGAATGAAAGGAGAATAGCAAAGATTATATATATATAATATATATTATATATATATATATATATATATATATATATATATATATATAATATATAATATATATATATATATATATAATATATATATATATATAGAAAACACCCAGACCATTACAAGAGACATGTTCATGCACACAAATGTTTGTATTGCCCGGGGATCGAACCCGGAACCCTTGGTGTAGCAGCCGACGTCTTAACCGCTACACCAAATGGGTCATCCAAACGACTGCATCTCTACTGCATTTATTCTGCTATTTATGTATTTCCGTTACTTTTTATAAGTTTTAAATAGCGCTTCATACGTTTCTCAGCAGAACCTTTAAAAGTTTTGGCTGACCAGCCTAGGGTATCCTAGTACGGTTCTCTATTGAATGTGTTGATATTCCATTACCTAATAAAATTGTTACTATCTCAACTCATCGCATCATCATCAGCTCATTAAACGTCCCCACCGAGGGGCACGAGCCTACCCGTATAGGGTGATTAGGCCTTAGTCGTCCACGCGGGCCCAGTGCGGATTGGACGACTTCACACACAACCTTCGAATCTCTTCGCAGGCGTGCATGAAGGTTTCCTCACGATGTTTTCCTTCACCGTAAGAGCGTCGGATAACGTACATATATTTTTCGAAAATTCGAAAATACATTGGTACGTGTCGGGATTTGAACCTCAGCCCTCCCGGTAGGAAGGCGACAGTCCACACCGCTGAGCCACCGACGCTCACTCGCAACTCATCGCATATACCGTACAAAATAATATTATCAAAAATTGCGTAGACAAGATTATTTCACCGCGTTTCATTGAATTCGTTTCCAATGCCTCAATAAAGTCGCGCATTAGTATTCAATACATGTCAAGCGAGTCAAAAACATAGATCTTTACAAATAAACTGTCGACATCTTCTAACGTAAAATGCAATTACGTATGCAGCAAAGATCCATGTGGGAATACCATTGTACGAACTAAATTAAAATATTTTTACACGGCTTTATCCACGTATTTATTTTTATTTTCTGGGTTACTTTAATAAGTATATCTTTTAAATTTACTTTGTCTTAACAGAGTAAAGCAAAGATAGGACATCATTATAACAATTATCAGCCTTTAGCGACTCATAGTAGGGATCAAGCCTTCAACACGTAGTTATGGGTAGATTGAACTGTAACCTGTGTGGGTGTTAACCACTACCATCGTCGGATAATAGACAAGAACGCTGGCATAACGTGCCTTTCGAAACATTTTTATCAGCCTGCAATTCCGTAACCAGACAGAATAATCGCACAAAATAATATTTAAATTGTCCCGTGAAATAGAATAAAAATTACCGGGTATAAGAGACCTAACATCTGTTGTCTCGGGTGACGGGCGTACTGGGGCATTGATGGTGAGTAATAACGTTTTATCAGTTATTAGTCTTCTTAAATACTGCTTTGTCATGGTCAGGCGTATCACTTACCATCAGGTAAGCGTCAGTCAGTCAGGTGCTTGATGCATTCTGTCTTTGCTTCTTATATTTATAAAGTTGTATGTACCTGTTAAATAAATAAATACACCATGGAGCCGGTTGAAAAAAAGAATAATATTGAATTCACTCTGTTTTAATTGTTATTTAATTTCGTTTGTTTATACTGACTTTTAATATATAAATGCAGCCGTATCGATCGTCCAGCCCGCCCGTTCCCATCGCGATGCGGGTGTCGCCGTTCTCTAGTTATCTCGATCCGAATAAATTTGTTTACAATCGACAGATCGCCGATAAGCGTTTGTCGTTGTTAGACACAATTTGTCGTTTCGGCCCTCGCCCAATAAATTACGGCTTCACGGAACTGTCGATTATTATTTTGTGAGCAATCAGTTTCAATTTGTGAGAAGCGTGAGTTGTATTGAAAATTGTTAGTTATATTATTTATGTATTTCCTTTTCGATCGAATCTTCATTCGGGCCTTCCTTGGGACTTTTTTTCGGTACTTGTTGTATGCGACCTCGGTTTAAAGAAACAAATGAAATTTCTTGATTGTCTTTTGTTATTTTTCTCGTCTTTAACACAATAATTTGTAAATAGCGTAAAAATGTCTTTTTTTTCTCAATTTTTAAAATTTTCGTATGTAGATTTACCACCAATATGACCAGTACTTAATCCAGTAAATTGGTTATTCCTTCGTAACGTTGAGGACGTGAGGTTATTTGTGAAAAATGTTAGCACAATATTATACTCCTGTGATCTCGAACACTACACCGTGCAGTGAGTTGCTAGCTTCTGCATAATCAGACCCTATTTAGCTCCATATCAGGGTACAGCCTTCTCGCACACCATAGCTATGATAATAACATTACTCCAGCAATTGCAAAAGCTTGACAAACTGACAAAATGACAAATAATTACTGTTTGATTTCGTTAAATTACTGTTTGAATTACTGCTTCCCAAAATGAAGGTATAAACAAGAAAAACATCGTACACAATCATGTTTCCAAAACGGAACGAATAAATAAGGAGACCGGCCCGAAACATTTTCGATGCCATAACACTCGAACTTTTACCACAACTTGTTATCGATTCGTAACACCTTTGGATTTCCACAATCAGTTATTAGCATCTTGTTTATTCAAAGTTGAAAAACATTGGTATGGAAATGTTAAAAGGCCAAAGGTTTAATAATCTGTGAAAGTTTTGTTTGAAATGACAGACGACTTAAAGTTGGCATATAAATTAGTAGGAAATATACATCCAAAAATGATACAGATATGGACTTTGTTTGAAATAAATAAATATGCTGCCAAGTGAAGATTACGCTAAAACATTAAAATTAATATTTATTTATGACATTATTTATGTACACAAACATGACAAAATATTACTGAAAAAATATTTTAGCTTATTTCAAGAGGAAATTTCTTCCAACAGGCCGAAACGATAGGAAAGGAAGTTCTCTATAGTGAAATAAACTCAAGTCCAACAATGAGCTGTCACGGGCTGTTAAAGTAAGCAATATGCCCAAAATCATCATCATAATCAGCCTATTACGTCCCACAGCAGCGAATAGGCATTTAAAACATAACCATGAAAAGATTGCGCCCTAAGCCATCACGTGAACTAAATTCAGATTGGAATATCTCAATACTACAAACGAATTTATCGTTCCTCCCAAAAATACAGTCAAATTCAATTTCCCGCTTCGTTTCGCGCCTCCGAAAGAGAGCAACACGTGCTTTATCATCCTCGACCATCTTTAGATATCACGCTTTGCCAGTTCCCTACATTTGTGTCTAAGGAAATGGTAAAGATTCAAGGAATCGCAATTGTCGCCCACATTTTGTATACTAGGGCAAAATCAATTTAATTGTTATGACTGTTATGTATTGTTACAATAGCTATTCCACTTGTAAATAATAATTCTGGTTGTTATTCTATTGCTAAATGTTGTTTTGATAAATATTCTTCTAGGTGATCATCATTATCAGCTCATAAACGTCCTCACCGAGGGTCACGAGCCTACCCGTAAAACGTGTTTAGAACGTTCACGCGGCACCAGTGCGGCTTAGCCGACTTAACGCACAACCCTTGAATCTTGTATACGTGCGCAGGTTCCCTCACTTACAATGTTTCTCATCACGATACATTCGTAATTACTTATTGAAATATATCCATTACTCTCTATTCAACCTATCGCATTCCAATGCTGGACATAATAATATGTCTCCCCTATTTTGCGCCAGATATTCCGGTCCTCCTCTTTTCTCATCCAGCCTCCACCAGCGACCTTTCGCAAGTCGTTGGTCCATCGGGAGGGCGTCCGACGCTACGCTTGCCGAGACGCGGTCTCCACTCCAGAACTCGTCTGCTCCAACGATGTCGCAGAACCGATGGTTCTGCGACATACGTGACCAGCCCACTGCCACTTCAGCTTGCTGACACTAACAACTTTAGTTCTCTTATGGATGAAATCATTTCTGATCTTATCCCTTAGAGAGACCTCGAGCTCTATTGCGAGTTGACTGACAATGAACTTGTAAACCAATCCCGTAGTCAGTGTCCATGCCTTAGGTGCGTGTCCATATGTGATCCATTACAGATACGGTATAATCATTATGGAACCTACCCAGTAAAAAATCGACGATGAACACTCAACAACCATCAATATCGTAAGACAAAAGGCACCTGATACCGTTGAAGTGTCGGCCCATTTATAATACGTCGTTTGGGTTACGTCAAAATCTATACACACTCAAATTTTACGCAGCCAAAGTTTCCTCCCTTGTTTGCTGTAACAGATCTGAAGACAAACGTCTCAATTCCCGTTCGCTTGTTTGTGGAGGCTCATTGTTGTTTGACGAGGATATAGGGAGCTATCGGGATTGGTTACCTACACGTTGTGTCAAGATAATGGGCAGGTTATAGTAAGATTCACGTAAGATGACTACTGCACAGAAATCATTTTTAGGTACCTTTAATCCAAAGTTCAACTTGAAACTTAAATTATACATNTGACCACTTTGACAAGATAAGTCCTTCTGGCTCGTCACCGCTTCGTGTATACCTCCACTTTCGCACAATCTTTGCTATTCTCCTTTCATTCATGTGTTCCAAGTGTCCATACTATCTTTACATACCCCTTTCTACTCTGGTCACTATAATATTTTCTTTCAAACCACACTTTTCTCTGATAACATCATACATAATCCTTTAACACAAACTTACTTCAAACATTTGCCTTAACGACTTAAAAATAATAATAATAAATAAATATTCACTGACATTCACACAGCACCATCTAGCCCTAATTAAAGCATAAAGCCTCTATAATGGGTAGGTACTAAATAACGGATAAACATACTTATGTGCATTTTTTTGTAAATACATACATATTATATATAGAAAACACCCAGACCATTACAAGCAGACATGTTCATGCACACAAATGTTTGTATTGCCCGGGGATCGAACTCGGAACCCTTGGTGTAGCAGCCGACGTCTTAACCGCTACACCAAATGGGTCGTCCAAACGACTGCATCTCAACTGCATTTATTCTGCTTTTTATGTATTTCCGTTACTTTTTATAAGTTTTAAATAGCGCTTCATACGTTTCTCAGCAGAACCTTTAAAAGTTTTGGCTGACCAGCCTAGGGTATCCTAGTACGGTTCTCTATTGAATGTGTTGATATTCCATTACCTAATAAAATTGTTACTATCTCAACTCATCGCATCATCATCAGCTCATTAAACGTCCCCACCGAGGGGCACGAGCCTACCCGTATAGGGTGATTAGGCCTTAGTCGTCCACGCGGGCCCAGTGCGGATTGGACGACTTCACACACAACCTTCGAATCTCTTCGCAGGCGTGCATGAAGGTTTCCTCACGATGTTTCCTTCACCGTAAGAGCGTCGGATAACGTACATATATTTTTCGAAAATTCGAAAATACCTTGGTACGTGTCGGGATTTGAACCTCAGCCCTCCCGGTAGGAAGGCGACAGTCCACACCGCTGAGCCACCGACGCTCACTCGCAACTCATCGCATATACCGTACAAAATAATATTATCAAAAATTGCGTAGACAAGATTATTTCACCGCGTTTCATTGAATTCGTTTCCAATGCCTCAATAAAGTCGCGCATTAGTATTCAATACATGTCAAGCGAGTCAAAAACATAGATCTTTACAAATAAACTGTCGACATCTTCTAACGTAAATGCAATTACGTATGCAGCAAAGATCCACGTGGGAATACCATTGTACGAACTAAATTAAAATATTTTTACACGGCTTTATCCAGTATTTATTTTTATTTTCTGGGTTACTTTAATAAGTATATCTTTAAATTTACTTTGTCTTAACAGAGTAAAGCAAAGATAGGACATCATTATAACAATTATCAGCCTTTAGCGACTCATAGTAGGGATCAAGCCTTCAACACGTAGTTATGGGTAGATTGAACTGTAACCTGTGTGGGTGTTAACCACTACCATCGTCGGATAATAGACAAGAACGCTGGCATAACGTGCCTTTCGAAACATTTTTTACAGCCTGCAATTCCGTAACCAGACAGAATAATCGCACAAATAATATTTAAATTGACCCGTGAAATAGAATAAAATTACCGGGTATAGAGACCTAACATCTGTTGTCTCGGGTGACGGCGTACTGGGGCATTGATGGTGAGTAATAACGTTTTATCAGTTATTAGTCTTCTTAATACTGCTTTGTCATGGTCAGCCGTATCACTTACCATCAGGTAAGCGTCAGTCAGTCAGGTGCTTGATGCATTCTGTCTTTGCTTCTTATATTTATAAAGTTGTATGTACCTGTTAAATAAATAAATACACCATGGAGCCGGTTGAAAAAAAGAATAATATTGAATTCACTCTGTTTTAATTGTTATTTAATTTCGTTTGTTTATACTGACTTTTAATATATAAATGCAGCCGTATCGATCGTCCAGCCCGGCCGTTCCCATCGCGATGCGGGTGTCGCCGTTCTCTAGTTATCTCGATCCGAATAAATTTGTTTACAATCGACAGATCGCCGATAAGCGTTTGTCGTTGTTAGACACAATTTGTCGTTTCGGCCCTCGCCCAATAAATTACGGCTTCACGGAACTGTCGATTATTATTTTGTGAGCAATCAGTTTCAATTTGTGAGAAGCGTGAGTTGTATTGAAAATTGTTAGTTATATTATTTATGTATTTCCTTTTCGATCGAATCTTCATTCGGGCTTTCCTTGGGACTTTTTTTTCGGTACTTGTTGTATGCGACCTCGGTTTAAAGAAACAAATGAAATTTCTTGATTGTCTTTTGTTATTTTTCTCGTCTTTACACAATAATTTGTAAATAGCGTAAAATGTTATTTTTTTCTCAAATTTTTAAAATTTTTCGTATGTAGATTTACCACCAATATTGACCAGTACTTAATCCAGTAAATTGGTTATTCCCTCGTAACGTGAGAGCACCTTCTTGAAACTTATTTTCTTTTATTTGTGAAAAATGTTAGCACAATATTACACTCCTGTGATCTCGAACACTACACCGTGCAGTGAGTTGCTAGCTTCTGCATAATGCAGCCTATTTAGCTCCATTCAGGGTACAGGCCTTCTCGCACACCATAGCTTGACAAAATGACAAATAATTACTGTTTGATGTTCTAAGATTTTGTTTAAATCTACTGCTGGATATGCTGCTTCCCAAAATGAAGGTATAAACAAGAAAAACACGTAGACAATCATGTTTCCAAAACGGAACGAATAAATAAGGAGACCGGGCCGAAACATTTTCGATGCCATAACAACTCGAACTTTTACCACAACTTGTTATCGATTCGTAACACCTTTGGATTTCCACAATCAGTTATTTAGCATCTTTGTTTGTTTATTCAAAGTTGAAAAACATTGGTATTGGAAATGTTAAAAGGCGCAAAGGTTAATAATCGGTGAAAGTTTTGTTTTGAAATGACATTTCGACTTAAAGTTGGCATATACATTAGTAGGAAATATACATCCAAAAATGATACAGATATGGACTTTGTTTGAAATAAATAAATATGCTGCCAAGTGAAGATTACGCTAAAACATTAAAATTAATATTTATTTATGACATTATTTATGTACACAAACATGACAAAATATTACTGAAAAAATATTTTAGCTTATTTCAAGAGGAAATTTCTTCCAACAGGCCGAAACGATAGGAAAGGAAGTTCTCTATAGTGAAATAAACTCAAGTCCAACAATGAGCTGTCACGGGCTGTTAAAGTAAGCAATATGCCCAAAATCATCATCATAATCAGCCTATTACGTCCTACAGCAGAGAATAGGCATTTAAAACATAACCATGAAAAGATTGCGCCCTAAGCCATCACGTGAACTAAATTCAGATTGGAATATCTCAATACTACAAACGAATTTATCGTTCCTCCCAAAAATACAGTCAAATTCAATTTCCCGCTTCGTTTCGCGCCTCCGAAAGAGAGCAACACGTGCTTTATCATCCTCGACCATCTTTAGATATCACGCTTTGCCAGTTCCCTACATTTGTGTCTAAGGAAATGGTAAGATTCAAGGAATCGCAATTGTCGCCCACATTTTGTATACTAGGGCAAAATCAATTTAATTGTTATGACTGTTTATGTATTGTTACAATAGCTATTCCACTTGTAAATAATAATTCTGGTTGTTATTCTATTGCTAAATGTTGTTTTGATAAATATTCTTCTAGGTGATCATCATTATCAGCTCATAAACGTCCTCACCGAGGGTCACGAGCCTACCCGTAAAACGTGTTTAGAACGTTCACGCGGCACCAGTGCGGCTTAGCCGACTTAACGCACAACCCTTGAATCTTGTATACGTGCGCAGGTTCCCTCACTTACAATGTTTCTCATCACGATACATTCGTAATTACTTATTGAAATATATCCATTACTCTCTATTCAACCTATCGCATTCCAATGCTGGACATATTAATATGTCTCCCCTATTTTGCGCCAGATATTCCGGACCTCCTCTTTTCTCATCCAGCCTCCACCAGCGACCTTTCGCAAGTCGTTGGTCCATCGGGAGGCGTCCGACGCTACGCTTGCCGAGTCGCGGTCTCCACTCCAGAACTCGTCTGCTCCAACGGCCATCGGTTCTGCGACATACGTGACCAGCCCACTGCCACTTCAGCTTGCTAACTAACAAACTTTAGTTCTCTTATGGATGAAATCATTTCTGATCTTATCCCTTAGAGAGATCTCGAGCTCTATTGCGAGTTGACTGACTATGACTGACCTTGTAAACCAATCCCGCAGTCAGTGTCCATGCCTTACGTGCGTGTCCATATGTGATCCATTACAGATACGGTATAATCATTATGGAACCTACCCAGTAAAAATAAATCGACGATGAACACTCAAAAACCATCAATATCGTAAGACAAAAGGCACCTGATACCGTTGAAGTGTCGGCCCATTTATAATAATACGTCGTTTGGGTTACGTCAAAATCTATACACACTCAAATTTTACGCAGCCAAAGTTTCCTCCCTTGTTTGCTGTAACAGATCTGAAGACAAACGTCTCAATTCCCGTTCGCTTGTTTGTGGAGGCTCATTGTTGTTTGACGAGGATATAGGGAGCTATCGGAATTGGTTACCTACACGTTGTGTCAAGATAATGGGCAGGTTATAGTAAGATTCACGTAATGACTACTGCACAGAAATCATTTTTAGGTACCTTTAATCCAAAGTTCAACTTGAAACTTAAAATTATACATAGGAACACCCAGACCAATACAAACAGACATGGCTATGAACGCAAATGTTTGGACTTCCCATGGATTGAACCAAGAACCCGTGGTGTAGTAGGCGACTTCCTAAGCATTACACCAAATGGGTTTACAAGTGCGGTGGTAGTGACATGGCGGAAATTGTTCAAACTTTGTTAACGCTAATGAAAATTTTCTATACGAGTATTTCATTATTATATTGTTTAACTATCATTAAAATACTGTTCAGTTTGCGCATAACTCCGCCATATGTAGTCATCTTTCGTGAATAGTGCTATACCCGCCGAGCGTTACTTAGAGTAGTTTTGAACCCTTTCGGGTTTTTCATTTGCATATTAATATCAGCAAACGGGTTGTGAATATCTTTGTGTTGTTTAGCCCGATTGTGTTCATATCGAAATGAGTTTTGTCTGTGATGGAATATCAACAAGGGTTAGCATTGACTTCTTTCATGTCTGCTTTGTTTAAATAGTAGTTTACAATAATGAAGAAATTGGAACTAGTGTAGTGACGATATGAATTCTATTGGAAAATTTAACCGTTTGTGTCCAAGTAAAGATTATTTTTCCTATACTATGGATAAATCTTTTGACTTTCCTCTTGTATTTTTAACAGATAATAAAAGAGACCAAGTTGCATCTCCAGTAAGTATACCAAGCGTATACGTATAATGTTGCCAAAAGAAGTTCTGCTCGTAAAAAAAGAAAAATTTTAGAATATACTTTTTTGTTTTGTTTTCCGATTGAATTAATATATTGAAAGAATGAACTGTACTGCAAGCGTTGATATCTTAACATGCGTTTGTAATTACTAATGCTAATCATACTTTGAATTGCCCAAATCAAGATCGGAGGACGCAAAAATTGGTGATTTGCTTGCGCACAAATATATCTCATATTCGCAAAAAACAGTCAGGAAATGTAGTCTAATCGTTATTCCATTTAGTCCTTCTAAACCTTTGTGAAGCATTGTTAGTAAATCCCTTCCATGCATTTGATTCCAGTCAATTCGTGTTCGAACTGCAACTGCATTCATGCTCCCCTCCCGGTCGAAGCTCCCGAGGGAGCGATTCAATAATTCAACCGCGATTCTTACAGCTGACTCAATACGCGTTAATGTAGCTCTCACTCAATTTGCATTCTGGAACTCATTTACCCCCGGCTTCTGTTACTTTTTCTTTTGTATTTTCATCCACTTATGCACTAGCACCGGGGTGGATTGAATTTGTTTCGATTTTCAACTGGGTTTTTTGTTTACTCGCATTCCATTGCTTGTGTAAGTATTTTGAATAAATTATATGGCTAGATCTTGTCTTTATGATAATAATAGAGCGTCGGTGGCTCAATGGTGAGGACTGTTGCCCTCCTACCGGGAAGGCAGAGGTTCAAATTCTGCTACGTACCAATGTGTTTTCGAATTTTCGAAAAATATTTGTACGTTATCCGACGCTCTTACAGTGAAGGAAAACATCGTGAGCAAACCTACGCACGCCTGCGAAGAGATTCAAAGGTTGTGCATGAAGTCTTCCAACCCGCACTGGGCCCGCGTGCACGATTAAGGCCAAATCACCCTACACGGGCAGGCTCGTGCCTCTTGGTAGGACGTTTAATGAGCTGATGATGGTGATAATAAATGAATATAACATTCACACAGCCCATCTAGCTCCAAGTTAAGCGTGAAATTTGTATTATGTGAACAACGAATAAACGTAATTATATTTTCTTATAATTAAATACATATTCTACATAGAAACGCCCAGACTAATAAGACCGATAGAAAAAAACATCATCTGGAGTCATGGACGTATAAAAAAGACAAAATGTCTTCCCTATGTGACAGCTGCGGTCTTTGTCATTTTAACAAACAATTTATGGATATTTTTTGTATATTAATTTTAATATTTTAAACTAGAAATATGTAATCGAATTGTTTATTTAACTAAAACAATTATTCCTGTGTTATTAACTTTAGATAATTTCGGTTTCTGCACCATTTGACTATGCAACCATGTTCTGTTCAGTATTTTTTTCTCGATTCTGTTGACCACAGACATCAGAATATACATTAGACTGGACAAGCCGCCAAGTTTATAGGCAGTCCCAGTGTCGCAATTTCTTTATGGCTCTTACCTGTGAAAAGTTATTATATTTCTTGGTAAATTTACTGATTCATTGCGATGATGGCATGTTACAATTGCACAGGATGGCATTTTGGAAAAAAACGGTAATTTCTTCTAATATTCGTGCGTCTTGACTCGTCTCACAGAGCGTAAACTGGCAGCCAGTGTATGCTCGTTGAGTTTACAGTTGTCGCACTTTAAACGCGGCTTGCCCCATCTCCTGTATTGGGAAATCTGTGCTGTTGACAGATGCGAGGCAAAATGTTTTAAGTTTTCAAACAAAAACTGGCCTTATTTTGACACCGTTTAGTTGTCAGCGAGGTTCTGTCTATATTTTTTTAAACGACCGTGCCTGGAGCATATAATGAGTAATGTGTCAGCATCTAAGAAACTAAAGCAAATAATGTTTTCAGAAGTCGTCGTTCAGCTTTATTTGAATAAACACCCTCGTCACGGCCCGTGGAATCCCATACAATACTGTGGTACGGGGAACCGCACATTATGCGCCGGGGAATTTCAATATCAACACAAGTGCGTAGGGATAAACAAGTTTTACGGAGCTTCTGCTTAAACAATATAGATAAAGATGGAAATTTCAAGTTAACAATGCTTTCTAGTCGTGTCCAAAATGAAGGCCTGGTTGGTAACCACAATCTCTTAAAACAGTGTTACAATAATATTACTTCGTCTTGTCTGGTACAAAAATGCTGACGTATCATTATAACAATATTGTTTTAAGAGATTGTGGTTACCCCCCTGATCATTTGTCATCATGATTGTGATCCAGCTGGTGACAAATACAACGAATATACGAATTGTAAATTAAATTCAATTTCATCATCAGCTCATTAAACGTCCCCACCGAGGGGCACGAGCCTACCCGTATAGGGTGATTAGGCCTTAGTCGTCCACGCGGGCCCAGTGCGGATTGGACGACTTCACACACAACCTTCGAATCTCTTCGCAGGTGTGCATGAAGGTTTCCTCACGATGTTTTCCTTCACCGTAAGAGCGTCGGATAACGTACATATATTTTCGAAAATTCGAAAATACATTGGTACGTGTCGGGATTTGAACCTCAGTCCTCCCGGTAGGAAGGCGACAGTCCGCACCATTGAGCCACCGACGCTCCCAATTCAATTTAGTGGCCTGAAAATAAAAGCAAGACAATTATTCACAGCTATTTCTTTGAAAGAAAATGTTTTATAAGAATTTCGAATAATTCTTGGCGTAGCTGCGCGTAGATATTGTGTTCGTCCGGATGAGTCATTGAGAATGTATTATTTATTTTTATTATCATCATCCTGCTTATAACACCACTTCAGGGCAAAGGACTTCACGCACAGAATAGCTATGGGATTTTCGTCTCATGTAATTGTCTTAATTCCTTATATATATACCGCTCATAGCAATATTTGCCCACTGTTTTTTTACCTTTATAATAATTATAATATGAATAGCGCCATCTAACCCCAAGTTAAGCGTGAAGCCTGTAGTATGGGTACTAAACGAATAAACATACTTGTTTTTTTGTTACTACATATTAATAAATACATAAATAAAATAAGTATCCACTGACATTCATACAGCGCCATCTAGCCCCCAAGTTGAGCGTGAAGCCTGTATTATGGGTACTTAACAACGGATATACTAACTTATATACATATTTTGTTGTAAATACATACATATTTTACATTAAAAAAAACACCCAGACCAACTCAAATAGATATGTTGGTTCATGCACACAAATGTTTGTACTGCCTGGGGATCGAACCTGGAACCCTTAGTGTATTAGCCGACGTCTCAACCATAACACCAAATGGGTATTTGTTTTAATAAATTATTACAACTGGGTGAAATAAAGTTTTATATGTAGTCAACATTTATAATTTTTTCTTCATACTACAGTATGAATGAGTTTTGAGTATGCGTGTCGCAAATGGCGAATACAGCCGGGTCGCGGGTCGAAGGCGAATATTTACCCAGATATTAACGTGCAAAGTCCGCACATGCTAAGGGTCCCACTGAATTATTGAGATACATCTCGCTTGTTTTAACACCAGATGCTATTTAGATGTTCTCTAGTTTATTAGTTGGTCCCCAGTAATTTGTCATAGGGAGGTGTTGATGGGTGTTATTTAGTACGGGACATTGTACCCTCAGAGTCTGATAGATTTATGGCAGAGATACGTATGAGGAATGGGGTGCGGCTACTGCTTCCGAATGTAACATAGTTCAGATCGTACTGAGAAATTAATTGAAGGAATGATGTTGAGAAACTTAATAAGTGGTCACAACCTTTACATATAATACCTTCGTAAGTGATTGAAACCATCACAAAATTATGTTGATATGGAGAAAGGTATTTAATAAAAATCAATCAAAAGAATGCAAAATTGTATCGTTTTCATTAGTAAGTCTCAGAGTTGACGATTTTATGGAGGTATATATTGTGATAAATTAATTTTGATATTATAATATTTTTATTACATTTTACATTTACATCGCAACATCATGTTTATTAGTTTTTTGCTTTATGATCGTGTTTTACTGAATAAATAATTTTAGATTTTTTTTATTTTGATTTTTGTTGATACTATTTATTAAAAAAGGCAATAAAATTGCTTGACGACCCATTTGGTGTTGCGGTTGAGAGGTCGGCTGCAGCACCAAGGGTTCCGGGTTCGATCCCCGGGCAGTACAAACATTTGTGTGCATGAACATGTCTGTTTGTAATGGTCTGGTGTTTCTATGTATGTATATGTATTTACAAAAAAAATGTATATAAGTATATTTATCCGTTGTTTAGTACCCATAATACAGGCTTCACGCTTAACTTGGGACTAGATGGCGCTGAGTGAATGTCAGTGGATATTTATTTATTTTATTTTAAACCATCACATATTGAATTGAGCAAGCAACTATACCCAAGTAAATAAATAAACTAAAATTCATTGTTTAAAACACCAAAAACACTGACTCCAATCAATAAATAACATATGAATCTCAAAATATTGCAATATTAACATCAAACAAAGCTAACGATATTTTATTACAAACGAAAAATATATCAATCGAAATCCAGACGAAACAGCAACAAAGGAACGAACGCAGACTCGCAACGACTAACGTCATCAATAACACCGAATCATCATTTTGCTTTCAGTTTTAAAGTTCATAATAAATCGCGAGTGAGGAATGGTACCTCACATGAATGAGGGAAGCTGATAAAAGAAATTCCTCAAGAGATCAAAACGGAGGGAAATAAATGGTTAGGAACGCCGCGGCAAGAAATCGTTTCCAATCGGATATATCCTCGCGCAGTCTTATGATATTCGTTATATCCTGTGCTTTATCTGTCACTGTCACGTGGTTATTTCACGGAGATTTCTTGACAATCTGCTATGCTGCTTTAAAATATCGCTTTGCGCCACCGCGAGTGTCAACGGGAAATACTATTTTACGCGATGGCACCCTGGGGTTTCTAGTGTCGATTTAAAATCCCAACGAGTTCCCGCAGCTTTGGCTCGGGTCATTCCTGTTAAACAAACATTGCTTTGGAACTTTAGGGAACTTGCAGGATTTGAATATTAAATATTAGACTATTTTTAAAGTAGTATGTGAATTATGGTAAGATTAAAGTACTCTATTGTACTCTTCTGAAAACGACAATTAGCAATTTAGTCCACTGATGAACAAACATTATCAATACTTCTTTGACGACCCATTTTGTGTAGCGGTTGAGACGTCGGCTGCTACACCAAGGGTTCCGGGTTCGATTCCCAGGCACTAAAAACATTTGTGTGCATGAACATATCTGTTTGTAATGGTCTGGTCGTTTTCTATGAATAATATGTATGTATTTACAAAAAAAATGTATTTATGTGTGTTTATACATTGTTTAGTACCTGTAATACAGACTTCACGCTTAACTTGGGGCTGTGTGAATGTCAGTTGGCATTTATTATACTAAGAGGATATTTAGTGTATTGATGAACTTACATATCAATGCTGGAGAGGATTTGTTTCTGCTGAACAAGATGTATAGAGGTGGTCCATTGATTTTTGGTAAGTCGCCAAAATCTTTAGGTGTAACAATTTGCAATTATAACAAATATTCGTATATTTGAAAAATTCAATATGTACGTCTATATATGTGATGGTAGCATCCTAAGGTTGTTACATAAGAATTTTTTGTACAAGTTCGCTTACATTCGCTTTTTTTCTGTACTTTACTTAGGCATTGTTATTGCTTAGCTAATAAAATCAAATGTAATTGTAAATGCAAATCTTTCCCAGTGACATTTGAAACGGCTTATGAAAGAACGTGACGAAAGTATTATCATTAGTTATTTGTACTCTTTGATATTTACTAAGACTGGCTTTGGTGATTTGTGGGAATTTGACCTTTTAGTGGTTGAATGCGGCTGAGTGTTGTGGGACCTGTATTTGAACACATGACATTTTTTTTATTAAATGCAAATTTCCTGTTAAAGAATATACGAGTATATAGATTAAAGAAATATCTTAAGTGGACATGAAAACTCTACAATACTTTTGGTTTTTTTACCTCTGCCATAAATAAAAACCAGATCTTGTTTATTTTCTGTTTAGATTTATAAAGACACTCCTGGCTTTTCATGAAAATACTAGTTTGAGTAGTTAGGTTAAGTATTAATCAACATTTTAAAACATAGGAAGTATATGAACTTAAACCTTTTTCAAACTTTCAATTTTATTTCAATTCTATAAAGTTCATCAATAATATATTTTTTTAAGTTTTCACTTACACAACACTCATGACAACAAAATGTATTCATTCTAATGAATTATAAAACATAATATAAAGATGAAGTATGAATACATTATTTCAACAAATGTCTAACAGCCAAATCACACGTGTTAATTACCAATTTATCCCCAACAGGTTGAATCTAGAATCCCTCAAACAAGATCTTCATTACGTTTCCGAGGAAAACACCCTAGCAGTTTGTATAATCACTGTGAGCAGATCAAAGTGAAAAGAAAATTACTCCCCAAATGAAACCAATTTATAAAACGGGGTGGTACGGGATGTAAAGAAACATAAACAGGGAGGGGAGTCTGTATCTCTTCACACAGCTGACTTGTTGCGGACAAAGCGCCTCCAATGATACCAACCGGACAGTCCCTGTTGGTGATTATACGTACTCGCAGATAGGTCAATCCTTTCAAGTATCTATTTTCTACCTATCTATCTTGACCTGTTTTTGGTTAGGTCTCGCCAGGGAGGTAATTTTTTGTCAATTCCTTTGAGTATATAACTATATAGTTTGTACCAATCTTGGTTTTGATTTTCAATGGCTTAGTTTTTTTATTCTTTATAGCAGACTTTGGCGCCTTCTAACTGACTACGTTAAGAATGATCCGCCTAGGATGATCATGCTGCCTAGAACAGCCTATTCACTCTGCCTGAAGAAGGCCAGGTTGTAATGATTGGGGACATATTAATCTAAAGATATAAATCCAAATAAATAAGAACCTTACCTTGACTCTCATATACATAGGAACTGCGCGTCCCTTATCATGATTAATTTTCTAATAAATTTTTAGAGGCGCCTCACGCTCAGATGAGGCGATAGCTGTGCTAATTCCCGTCGTAATTAATGTAAGTAGCTCGTGTACAAATGACCTGCGACTTTATTGCTGAGTTTGTTAATGACGCCCTTTATTATCGGGTAGGTCCTGATGGTGGAATGGAAACTCGACTTGTAATAAAACTAAAAGTAAGGTGATGTTTTCATCTATTGTCATAATTGTCGCTATTGTTTCTTGACCTTGATTATTACGATAATACAAATATGAGTCTAGATAGAGATAATTTAAAAAAATAATAAAGAGATTAGTAAATAACCAAGGGGATAAAAACAGAAATAAATAAGATTTATGTATACTATGTACTCTCGATATTGATATTCAGTATATATCTAGTATACCGAGTTACCGAGGGGTCTCAGAGAGCTTCCAGAAAAACAATTTAAGACCAAACTCAGGAAATGGTTGGTAGACAAAGTTTTCTACTCTATCAAGGAGTACATGAGCCATGATAAGGTTTTTTGATTTAACGTGTACCTACCTTTACTGAATGCTAAAACTTAATTTATTTATTTTTACTTACGTGACCTAAAAAGTAAAGTAAAATGAGGGAAATATCTTTTGTGACTCGACCTATGTAATATAATAATAATAATTTGAATTAATAATAGAGGAAACACAATGCATTTTAATAAATATTAATAGCTAAAATATAAATTGGAAATAAATGAACATTGTATTGATAATAAGTTTCGATAATTGTAATAATAAATATTTGCATGCCTTAAACAGGCAGAATATACAATGTACCAATATCCACTTATGTAACACCTTACTTTACATGTATTCTGGGCAAATAAATATATTCTATTCTATACGAACCTTACAGTATAAGTCATAATAATACTCTTTTATATGAAGGAGACTCTTGCATCGACACGAATTGGCGGCTCTGCCGATGTCATGGCCTCGGAGACAATTGGTGAGAAATAACGCTCATCTTGTGTTTCACCGAGTGGTACCAGGGACTCTCAAAAACCTCCACTTTTCCATAAAACAATTGAATTTCATCACTTCATTTTAGAACAGTTACTGAAACTTAAAAATGTCTTTATTCAATTTTATCTTTACAGTTTTGAATCTTCCATGTTCAAATGTTTTTTTCATATGTAAATTCAGGGTAATAACTAATTCCACATATGATTATCACCTCTTTTTAAGACAGTAACTCAAACTCAAAATTATGTATTCAATTAAATCTTTTCATTCTTTTTGAATGACCCATTTTCAAATTTATTTCTTTTCATATGCAAATCCTGACAATTCCATTGTATAATAAACCAAGACAAATAAGGCAATTAAATTAATCCAGCTCTACCATCGCTGTAGTTTATCTTCCATTATGGTTATCTAAGCTTCGACTTAGTCGAATCACCCGTTGGCCAAGTCCGCTGTCGTTACACATTTGGCCGGTGACCGAACATTAATTCGCCGGGCTATGAGCGTAAACAATTCTGAAATACAATCGTATCGAAGATAATAAACCGCCATGATAGATGCAATCTAAGGAATCAATAGAAAGATAGCCCCAAATTGCTAACAGATACTGTTTTGTATTCGGTAGAGGAGGGCCAAGTTGGTATGATATAGGCTCGTAAACTACAATGTTATCTACAAGGTAGTAAATTGAACGTTTGTGGATTGGACGCCAGTGAGTATCCTGTACAGAAATATTGTTCAATAGATATTATTATTTTCATAGCGGAAAACATATGTACATTATAATCATGTTACTTACTATATATTTCATGATCTATATGCAATTTCCATTTTGGTAAAAATTATCTAAAATTTGTGGTTTACTTTTGTATTTAAGGAATGATAAGCTGTCATTGCTGTAATATAAATCAATTAGGATCTAAAATATCTTTTTTAAACACATATTCATTTTCTAAAATATTTGTTTCGTTTTGATCCTTATCACAAAGCGTCTAAAGTAGTTTAAAGCAAAAGCATCAATTAATTTACCAAAGATTAATGATTTATGATATCTCGGAGGTTTGCGCGTTGTACCATGCCCGTTAAAATCACGCTGTTTAAGGCATATTGCCAAACATTCTACACATGCAGTCTTTGGTAAACCGGCGGGCATACAGCGATCTGCGAGTCAATATAACAATGCCTTGAGGATATGTTGGGGTTGCCGTGGCGGTGCAGTGCGTCGGGAATGTTCGCGGAGGCGCGCATTGATGGCTTTGCTGCCATCATGAGAAAAGGTGCGCCTCAGCACTAGCCCGCTTACGCAGGCACCAACACTATTCTCAAGGTGTTTATTGACCGATGGAGTCACCTCTCTACTCGAGGTGGGTGACTATCCACCTGAATTAAATTAAAAATGTAATTGTATGTACTAACACTAGTCTTGTAAGGAAACTGTAACTAACTTTTTATATGGGCTTACCGGCCTGAAATAAACGTTTTTGATTTGATTTGATTTATGAAAAGGGAAGACGATTTATGAAGACAATGACATCTTTAGTGAGAGGGTTTAGATCGTATCCCGCCAGGTGAGACTTATGTGTGTTGTCAGATAGGAAGGTTTTCATTCGTAGTTACGCAGATTTAACCTTGGGCCTAGCTTGAGCATAGAAATGCATGTCTTAGATCTCGGATAAATCCAGACTATATTTAAATATACTATTTATTATAATATAATTAAATATACTTTTTGAAGCTATAACTTGGCTTTCGTTTACTTTTTAAAGTGAAGTCCATATATTAGTTTTGAGCTGGCCGCAATAGTTTCGCCGTGCGTGAGCAATTAACAATACTTAATCACTATAACAGGCAGGGCTTTGATAGATCATTTGTTGATATAATATTATCCTTTTCGTGCGTAAATTCATTTGGTAATACGAACATAAATTATACTTAATCCGGCGTTGTATTTGAATTGCCTTGATTTATTTATATTGTTGTTATAATAATTGCAACTGAAGTTTATATTTGTCATTTTAACGCTAAAGTTGGTCCGTAATTATTTTGCAGTATTTTAAAGTATCAACATACAAAATAAAAAATATGTATATATTATTAAAATTAAAATTATTATACACGTGCTGTAGGCTTCTTTGTTAAAATTACAGCTATTTAGCCTTAAAACAATCTTATATTATAACATTTGTAACGTTATAATTTTTTCAAAGTGTCAAAATTTAATCTTTAATCACCTTATCAAAAGACAAATAAAATATAATAAAAACGTACATGACTAAATTAGCTGCAAACGGGGTATTTTTTATCGTTGCATCATTGTATCTATCATGGTTTATGTCTGCACATAGGTATTTAAGATTTAAGATATTCTTCCGGGCTTTTCACAACCAGTTTTCACCAGCGACTATTTGCAAGTCATCGGTCCATTGAGTCGGTTTTTCTTACATTACTTTTATCAACCGGGAACTCTTCAGCTTCATTGTCCAGTTTAAATACGTTTTCGTAACAAAAACCAAAAATAAAAACTTATAAAATGCCACTTTAATCAGGATAACTAAAAATACCTCAGATACTAATATCAACTTGTAGCTTTTAGGTCTATTTCCGTCATATTCCCCACTCAACTAATAACCCTAAACCGCTCCATAAACAATGCCAACAAACTTCCAGCCATAAACATAATTGCTCAGCGCGATAACTTTAAAACGCACAAGTTGGCCGCGCGCACGTTGTTTGGGCCAAGTTAGTTCGCGGAATTAAAGTCGACCCGACTGACAACGACGACCAGATAAGGAAGACCTTTACGCACTTTGGAATTGTAAGATCACAGCTAGTTTAATCTCTTGCCGCCTAGTTTTTGACTCCTGATTTACATGTTCACTTTGTGATATTCAGTCGTGTACTTTGTTGTCAAATTTTACACAACACACACACACAAGCAAACGCGCGCGCGCGCACTCACACACACACACAGGCGCGCGCGCGCTCTCATATACACACAAACAAACATGCATATACACACAGAACACGCACACAAGTTCACAGTTATAATTGTAAACTTTTTCATTTATTTTCACTGGTAATCTGTAATACAGGTCTCCTAGTAGTATACCAGTCTCTCACATAGTTCATTTTTTGTAATAGATTAAGCTTAATCTTGTTCAATTCAACTGTGTGAGAGAACAAATAAAGATATCTTATTATTACAATGAAGTTATCTAAGTATTACAACACATCAACAACAGGCCAAACCACTGAAGCGCTTTTTTTTTCAAAGCATCCAAACTCATATTTTTAGTTTAGTATTTAAATCGTTTTTTATTATATTTTTGTATATTTCTTGACGTTCATAAGTGCTTTTTGTAAGCCTAATTTGAAATAAATTTTTTTGACTTTGACATCGATAAATTGATAATTAAGTATAAAGGAAAAAATATCTTTTTACGTACATACTCGTATTTAAAGAGTGTCCTGAATGGTATTAAAAAATGATGAAAAATATTACGGAATAAGGTACATATGACAAATAACTTTAGATTCAATATACACACAATACACAAATAAACTTTGCTGAAACGGAGACTTTGAATATATTTTAAAGAGCCGTACTACCAGACTTATTTTAATAAAGACAATTACTTGCCATCTTAAGCACATCAGGCCATTAAAGACCGACTGACCACGGGCCAGCTTACGCTGGTCTTGAGTTTCGGCCCTAAACACACCCTCTGCCGGTAATTTGCTCCAACTTAACACCAAACTTTACGGTCCGTTGTTTCTTTATCAGTTTATCTTGGACGGCATCATTTGTAACGGTTGACGGGGACAGTTTGTCTCATGGTTTGAATTATGGGCGGGCTGAAGATATGTATGCGACAGTTGGAATGGTGGTTTCATTGTTTGTTTATGTAGGGAATGGATTTTTTATGTTACAAAGTGAACAGGACAATCACGACGCTCACCTGATGGTAAGTGATACGCCTCAATACAACTAATGGTGATATTCCTTCAATGCCGCTCTCTCATGGTTAGGCCAACCGTGACAGAGCGGCATTGAAAAAGACTGATAGACAGTTATTATCCTCCATCAATGCCGCACTGCGCCCGACACCCGAGACAACAGATGTTAGGTCTCTTATACCCGGTAATTTCACTAGATGCAGTGCCCTCATCCCAAAACACAAAAGGTGCATAACACCCCTATTTCACGGGACGATATCTGGCACTGCGGTGGTACCTACCTAGACGACTCAGTACCGAGTCTACCACCTACTAAGACGAATTATTTTTTGTAAATACATACATATTGTTTATAGAAACACCCAGACCATTACAAACAAGCATGTTCATGCACACAAAATGTTTGTACTGCCCAGGGATCGAACCCTACACCGCTACACCAAATGGGCGTCAAATGAAGTATTTATGCTTGTTATTGGGTTTTCAAAATTAATATTTATGAACATATTCCATAATATTTTACCAATCAATACTGCATCACTGACATAAAGAGCTCTAATTAAACCCACACACGACATAAAACATTGCATTATAGAGCAATAATGTCGACCAACATTAGATACGAGTATCAGAAACCAAACCGTCGGTTAGCTTGCATATTTATTCATAGCAGTAGCGGGTTACCGCCCACGGGCTACGAATAACTGATTCTATTACCGTCTAGTTAAACTGTATTTTGAAGCGAATAAGCTTGCACAGTGATCGAACCCGGCACCTTTGGAGACTGACTATTCAATCGTTCTCAGAGTCCTCGTCTAGACACACCGTAGATCTTTCCTAGCCTATAATGAGACCCATATCCCGCTGATTCGCTTTTCTAATCCAGTCTCGCAAAGTCACGCAATTTGGTAACTAACAATTAACAAACAAATAATTATTGTATGTTTACAATA
>PQWD01006146.1:111545-164006 GCA_019425675.1 Leucinodes orbonalis
AATATTGTTCAATAATATTATTATTTTCATAGCGAAAACATATGTACATTATAATCATGTACTTACTATATATTTCATGATCTAATTGTTACCTAACTATAGGCAATTTCCATTTTGGTAAAAATCATCTAAAATTTGTGGTTTACTTTTGTATTTAAGGAATGATAAGCTGTCATTGCTGTAATATAAATCAATTAGGATCTAAATATCTTTTTAAACACATATTCATTTTCTAAAATATTTGTT
Source organism: Leucinodes orbonalis (assembly GCA_019425675.1). Lineage (NCBI taxonomy): Eukaryota > Metazoa > Arthropoda > Insecta > Lepidoptera > Crambidae > Leucinodes > Leucinodes orbonalis. The sequence goes on from PQWD01006146.1 coordinate 111,792, forward strand.
TGTTTTGATCCTATCACAAAGGTCTAAAGTAGTTTAAAGCAAAAGTATCAATTAATTTACCAAAGATTAATGATTTATGAAAAGGGAAGACGATTTATGAAGACAATGACGTCTTTAGTGAGAGGGTTTGGATCGTACCCCGGCAGGTTAGACTTATGTGTGTTGTCAGATAGCAAGGTTCTCGTTCGTAGTTCCGCAGATTTAACCTTCGGCCTAGCTTGAGCATCGAAATGCATGTACTAGATTTCGGATAAATCCAGAGTTTATTAAAATATATTAATTTTTGAAGCTATATCTTGGCTTTTGTTTACTTTTTTAAGTTAAGTCCATATATTAATTTTGAGCTTGCCGCAATAGTTTCGCCGTGCGTGAGCAATTAACAATACTTAATCACTATAACAGGCAGGGCTTTGATAGATCATTTGTGGATATAGTATTATCCTTTTCGTGCGTAAATTCATTTGGTAATACGAACATAAATTATACTTAATCCGGCGTTGTATTTGAATTGCCTTGATTTATTTATATTGTTGTTATAATAATTGCAACTGAAGTTAATATTTGTCATTGTAACGCTAAAGTTGGTCCCGTAATTATTTTGCAGTATTTTAAATATCAACATACAAAATTAAAAATATGTATATATTATTAAAATTAAAATTATTATACACGTGCTTAGGCTTCTTTGTTAAAATTACAGCTATTTAGCCTTAAAACAATCTTATATTTTAACATTTGTAACGTTATAATTTTTTCAGTGTCAAAATTTAATCTTCTTTAATCACCTTATCAAAAGACAAATAAAATATAATAAAAACGTACATGACTAAATTAGCTGCAAACGGGGTATTTTTTATCGTTGCATCACTTGTATCTATCATGGTTTATGTCTGCACATAGGTATTTAAGATTTAAGATATTCTTCCGGGGCTTTTCACAACCAGTTTTCACCAGCGACTATTTGCAAGTCATCGGTCCATTGAGTCGGTTTTTTCCTACATTACTTTTATCAACCGGAACTCTTCAGCTTCATTGTCCCAGTTTAAATAGTTTTTGTAACAAAACAAAAAATAAAAACTTATAAATGCACTTTAATCAGGATAACTAAAAATACTCAGATACTAATATCACTTGTAGCTTTAGGTCTATTTCCGTCATATTCCCCACTCAACTAATAACCTCAAACCTCCATAAACAATGCCAACAAACTTCCAGCATAAACATAATTGCTCAGCGCGATAACTTTAAAACGCACAAGTTGGCGCGCGCAGTTGTTTGGGCAAGTTAGTTGCGGAATTAAAGTCGACCCGACTGACAACGACGACCAGATAAGGAAGACCTTACGCACTTTGGAATTGTAAGATCACAGCTAGTTTAATCTCTTGCGCCTAGTTTTTGACTCCTGATTTACATGTTTACTTTGTGATATGCAGTCGTGTACTTTGTTGTCAATTTTACACAACACACACACACAAGCAAACGCCGGCGCGCGCACTCACACACACACAGGCGCGCGCGCGCTCTCATATACACACAAACATGCATACAGGACCACACATAAGTTTACAGTTATAATTGTAAACTTTTTCATTTATTTTCACTGGTAATCTGTAATACAGGTCTCCTAGTGTAGGTACCAGTCTCTCACATAGTTCATTTTTTGTAATAGATTAAGCTTAATCTTGTTCAATTCAACTGTGTGAGAGAACAAATAAAGATATCTTATTATTATTACAATGAAGTTATCTAAGTATTACAACACATCAACAACAGGCCAAACCACTGAAGCGCTTTTTTTTTCAAAGCACCAAAATATATATTTAAATCGTTTTTATATATATTTTTGTATATTTCTTGACGTTCATAAGTGCTTTTTGTAAGCCTAATTTGAAATAAATGTTTTTGACTTTGACTTTGACATCGATAAATTGATAATTAAGTATAAAGGAAAAAATATCTTTTTACGTACATACTCGTATTTAAAGAGTGTCCTGAATGGTATTAAAAAATGATGAAAAATATTACGGAATAAGGTACATATGACAAATAACTTTAGATTCAATATACACACAATACACAAATAAACTTTGCTGAAACGGAGAATTGAATACATTTTAAAGAGCCGTACTACCAGACTTATTTTAATAAAGACAATTACTTGCCATCTTAAGCACATCAGGCCATTAAAGACCGACTGACCACGGGCCAGCTTACGCTGGTCTTGAGTTTCGGCCCTAAACACACCCCCTGCCGGTAATTTGCTCCAACTTAACACCAAACTTTACGGTCCGTTGTTTCTTTATCAGTTTATCTTGGACGGCATCATTTGTAACGGTTGACGGGGACAGTTTGTCTCATGGTTTGAATTATGGGCGGGCTGAAGATATGTATGCGACAGTTGGAATGGTGGTTTCATTGTTTGTTTATGTAGGGAATGGATTTTTTATGTTACAAAGTGAACAGGACAATCACGACGCTCACCTGATGGTAAGTGATACGCCTCAATACAACTTATGGTGATATTCCTTCAATGCCGCTCTCTCGTGGTTAGGCTAACCGTGACAGAGCGGCATTGAAAAAGACTGATAGACAGTTATTATCCTCCATCAATGCCGCACTGCGCCCGACACCCGAGACAACAGATGTTAGGTCTCTTATACCCGGTAATTTCACTAGATGCAGTGCCCTCATCCCAAAACACAAAAGGTGCATAACACCCCTATTTCACGGGACGATATCTGGCACTGCGGTGGTACCTACCTAGACGACTCAGTACCGAGTCTACCACCTACTAAGACGAATTATTTTTTGTAAATACATACATATTGTTTATAGAAACACCCAGACCATTACAAACAAGCATGTTCATGCACACAAAATGTTTGTACTGCCCAGGGATCGAACCCTACACCGCTACACCAAATGGGCGTCAAATGAAGTATTTATGCTTCTTGGGTTTTCAAAATGTAGATTTATGAACATATTTCATAATATTTTTCCAATCAATACTGCATCACTGACATAAAGAGCTCTAATTAAACCCACACACGACATAAAACATTGCATTATAGAGCAATAATGTCGACCAACATTAGATACGAGTATCAGAAACCAAACCGTCGGTTAGCTTGCATATTTATTCATAGCAGTAGCGGGTTACCGCCCACGGGCTACGAACAACTGATTCTATTACCGTCTAGTTAAACTGTATTTTGAAGCGAATAAGCTTGCACAGTGATCGAACCCGGCACCTTTGGAGACTGACTATATAATCGTTCTCAGAGTCCTCGTCTAGACACACCGTAGATCATTCCTAGCCTATAATGAGACCCATATCCCGCTGATTCGCTTTTCTAATCCAGACTCGCAAAGTCACGCAATTTGGTAACTAACAATTAACAAACAAATAATAATTATATGTATGTTTTTACAATATAAAGGTGCCTTTTTCCAAAAATGGACTGCGGTAAGGTAGAGAGTCTCTCTTCAAGCTATTGCAGTCCACTGCTGGACATAAGTCTCCCCCATTTTGCTCCAGGCATCCCGGTCCTCCGCTTTTCTCATCCAGCTTCCACCAGCGACCTTTCGCAAGTCGTCGGTCCATCGGGAAAGAGGGCGTCCTACGCTACGCTTGCCAAGACGCGGTCTCCACTCCAGAACTCGTCTGCTCCAATGGCCATCGGTTCTGCGGCATACGTGACCAGCCCACTTCCACTTCAACTTGCTATTCAGCGGGCTATGTCGGTAACTTTAGTTCTTTTACGGATTAAATCATAGATAAGGTAGAGAGTCGACTTTTACATGATGTAGGCCTTTTTCCTAATTTCTTGCTTACTATCAATATTTATGAATTCAAAAGCGTTTCAGAACCAACGGAACTCAAATCAATACTGAGAGAATATGCCCGTTTTACCGACACGACTTTAAGTGCGATGTTCAAAGCTTTTCCAAATATTTATGTCCCGTATGTGGTTTTGAGTTCTCAAACAAAAAGTTGTTTGCGGTTATAAGCCTGACCAAAAAAATAAAAACCTGCTCTGAGGGCGCTATATTAACTATGATTATGGCAACATCTACTATAGTCATACTATTGCGAATTGGCAAGTGTACGTTTTTTTAGCTAGTGTTTAATTTAATATAAACTATAGCAGAAAGTTAGTTTACCTACTATTTATTTAAATTCGCGGCTAGAAGAAGAATCGGCGTTTAAATTTTTTTTTAATCACTACAATACAATCTAGGTTTATTTCTTTCTTTTCTAACGATTCAGGAAGGACAGTTAAAATTTACTTTTTAAAGGTTGTTCCTACTACAAGTTTTTTTTAAAGTAAATATTTAATTTTTAAAGTATTGTGAAATAAACTTCCTTAAAAGTAAACTATAGGCATTCTGATTCTAATTAGGCAGTTTAAAAACGTACAACTTTATTATTTCAGTATTAGCTTTATTTAATACTAGCTTTTGCCCGCGGCTTCGCCCGCGTTAAAGTCGGGATAAAATGAAAGATTTATTGTTTGTGACCCCCATTTTAGGGAAGGGGGGTGAAAACGGTACAAAAAGTAGCCTAAAACCTATTCTGGGTTACCTTCTATCAACATACCAAGTTTCAATAAAATCCGTTCAGCAGTTTAGGCGTGAAAGCGTAACAAACAGACAGACAGACAGACAGAGATACTTTCACATTTATAATATTAGTATGGATTTTAATAGCATAAGTCTTCAAAGTCAGAATCCAAATATTCAACAGATTCATATGTTTCATGATCTTCATTGTCTGATTGTTGTGTTTCAATTTCAGATATAACAGATTCATTGCTACTTGTATCACTGGATGTTTGACTATCGTCACCAACATTTATAATAAATTTTTCAATTTCTCCGTCAATTACTGGTCCCCTTTGTCTATAATCTTCTTCTATTTTCTTTGTATGCTCACAACAATTATTCCATGTATCGGCGGTTATATCCTAGAAAAATAATTAATAAGTCAGTAACTGTATCTAAACAAAATATTTAATTTTATATCAGATGAAATGTGATAATTACCTCAAAACAGTTTTTTACAAGCTGCATGAATGTGATATTGTCTAAACCAACATTCTTTGTGGCAACCTTCCCTTTTACTATGCCCCATATCATCTCAATAGGATTGAGGTCACAATGATAAGGAGGCAGTCTTACTATTTTGTGACCATAATCCTGTACTAAATGATCTATTTCATATATTGGGTCAGGTTTATTTTGTTTTACTATAACCATTAGCATACTTTTGGTAGCATTGGTAGGGTAGGCAATATTATTTGATGAAAGCCAGTCTGTAATTTCTTTTTTTCTATTTATCATGCTCGGTGGCTTGTTGATTTGGCTAGAATGATATCTAGCGTTGTCCATGACTATACAGGTAGGTTCATGCAAATTGGGTATTAATTTATCCAATACCCATTTCTTAAAATTAACTGTATTCATGGCGTCATGGAAATCTTCTTTTTTTCTTTGTCATTATAAATTAATAAAGCATTAGGGACGAACCCTGTCTTGCCACCACAATGGACAATGACATATCTTTTGCCTTTAGCCACAGATTTAGATACACCGGGCTCATTTTCACTTTGCCAGCATTTAGCATGATTGAGCGAAGTATGAATATAACTTTCATCAAGGTATACAATTGGCATACCACTCTTCCTTACATCTTTGATTTCTTGTAGATATCTATCCCTCCATGCTACTATATCATACCGCTCCATAAGAATTGTCCTTTGATTTCTACATTTTTTAAATTTATAACCTAATTTGTGTAACAGTAAACGAAGAGACTCCCTGCCACCAACAAAATTTATTGATTCTTTCAGAGCTGCAAGCAACCGCTTCAAACTCGGTACTTCTTTTCGGACGGCATAAAATTCTTGTAATTTATGCCTAATTGCACAGGCATCAAAATCATCCAAATTGATTTTTGTTTTAGGTTTATTTTTCTTGGGTGTAGAAAATACAACTGAGGTCTGACCTTCTCTTCGTATTTTCATTATGGACGATCGGGATATACCTATACAAAAAAAATACAAAAATAAAAAAACAGAACTTTTGAATTAAAAATTAGTCACAAATTAGCCAATTCCTATTGGACGTAGTATATGAGGTACCTACCAGTCAAGTTGACAACAAGGTCCGTGATGTTGTTTAGAGGAATAGAGTCAATTCCTTCAGACCTTCTTTCTGACAAGTAATTATTTATATTATAAATAACTTTTCTTAACTGGCTTTTAATCGTTTTTGGCATTTTAACGCTGAAATAACTCACTTAACTAAGAAATACACCACGAACAATCGACAACAAACTTTGACAGATGACAATAATGACATCTCTTATAGATGGTTGCCAGTTGAAGAAATTAGTTCCAATAGTTTTCCGCAATATGGCGAGGTTTTATTTATTGGTAGGCTTACCTTCAACCATAAGATCGGCTTACGATCGCGGCCGCGACAAGCTGATCAAAGTTTGAATAAGAAAAAATTTGACACATAACACACCACAACTTTTTGCAACTTGAACTATGCTATAAGTAGGTTTTTTTGTCAATACCTAATAACTCGGTACTGAGGAGTGTTATGCACATTTGTGTTTCGGTATGAGGGCACTGTAGCTAGTGAATTTACTGGGTATAAAGGACCTAGCATCTGTTGTCTTGGGTGACGGGCGCAGTGCGGCATTGATGGAGAATAATAACTGTCTATCAGTTGTAAATCTCCTTCAATGCCGCTTTGTCATGGTCAGACGTATCACTTACCATCAGGTAAGCGTCCTGACCTTTCTGTTCACTTCTTAATATAAAAAAATATGACTAGGTTTTTGTATATTGTAAATACCAGGAAAACTATTTAATTTTCCAACAATTCCACTCACAACGATAAGCAAATTAGACGTTTGTTATGTATATTAAGCAAGAAAACGAATCTTCATTATCATAGCCTAATACGTCCATTACTAACAAATATCTCCAACTCAGACATCTCAATACAACTTGTATTGGCATATCCATAATCTCCAATGACTTTCACGCTTACCAATACGTAGCAGTCAACATGCATTTGGTATATATATATATATATTAAATGTGTCTGAAAGTATGTTTATTTATCCGTTTAGTACCCATATTACAGGTTAAAAGCTTAATTTGGGACTAGATGGCGCTGTGTGAATGTCAGTGGATATTTATATTTATTTATTTTACACTGATATATTTTTTATTTTTCAAAGCTAAACCCGCTTCTACAGAACCGTATCTCTTCTTACTGCAGCTGCATTAATAATACAGTGCCAGGAATTAAACCATTTAAACTTGTGTCAACGGTTTCCATAACCTCAGATTTACTGCATGCAATTAAACTTTTGTGTTTTAAAACACCAAATTTTTTACTCTCGACAATATCTAAATCTTCAACCGTAAAGTCCTGGGCTTCAATTCCATTACGTGACACTTCAATTCAACTATAAATTTGGTATTCCGGTAAAAAATAATGATAATGGTTTAAATAGGTAATTAAATAATAAATAAATAATACACATACATAATATTATAATAATTAAATTACAAAATAATCTTAAACTAAAAAGAGTACGGATCATGAATCTGTAGATGTAATTTTATTAATAAAAAAAAAGGTAATTGCATAGTTAAAATGCATTACCTAATAGAATTACCAATTAAAACCTGCCAACCAAATAACCAATTCTTTTGCCCCATGCGCGGAGCACTAACATAATATTATAATAATTAATTTACAAAATACTCTTAAACTAAAAAAAGTACGGACCATGAGTCTATAGATGTAATTTTATTAATAAAAAAAAACTGCCACAAGACAGGCTGAAACTTTATCGTGGGATGACTTCGCCGAGTCCATTTATCTCCATTGATGAGAGGCTTCCCCCTGGCGATGAATTATCTTGGACGATCTGAATTCCTCAAATAGGCCTCGAGCTTTGACAGGTTTCAGTTGGAACATTTTGGCTAGGTTTTCGCCTTGATGTGGACTGTCTTCGTGGAGCGGCCCAAACAATGGTTCACCTTTGTCGTGTCCTGCTTACCCAAGTAGCTGCTCTCAGCAGGATTTAATGACGGCTGCGGACAACGCTGTTACCGTAGCTAGCTATTCGGCTTCTACGGATTGCTTACGTTTTTGCTATCGATACGCTAAGAAGAAGAAGAACAAATGAGAAAAAAAATGCTAAATTTTTACAATCAGATCATCGCATTAAATTTAGCAGAATCGAAACCCTGGTCATGGTGCAATAAAGCCGTCATAAACACAACTTATCTCACCACAAACAATCAACCGTAAAGGAACTAGTTTGAAACATTTCGGTATTTGTGATTTATAGTGCGTTGTCGGTTTTATTATTAGCTCCCTCCGGCTTGATATCTTTATTGCTTCCATCTCCGAATGTTCACATTCGTTGTTTTGATTACGAGCCAACGTTTAGTTGAATTTTATTGGGATTATAATTGTCTTAAGTCATCAGGCAAGCGATTGTATCGCATCCGTGCATTCCATGGATATTTGGATTTTTATCGTTTTTGAATTCTTGCTATAAGTGGGGGCGTGATGACATTCTGATATTTATATTTTTGTTGGGACTGCGTTAAGTTCATCGTTACTATTGTGAAATAGCGTAGGAAAAGTTTTATTATCAAAACAATTACATTTTATACCATTATTTTGAAAGTCGGTACCTTCAATATTTACAAAAACCAGGTGAAGAAGTTACTTTTGGTCGGATTTTAACAATTTTAATCTAGTGTTTAACATCTATTCTCCAGATTCCAGGACCTCAATTGGTTTTCAATAATAAACAGCTACCGCTAATATTAGACACCAGTCTTATAACAATCATGACCATCCACTTAATTAATCGCACCTTAGGCAATTTGACCGCAACAACGTTTCTACGTAGTTATTCGTACACTAGTAAATAGAAACCGTCTGATTTCGCTCTGTAATTAAAGCGGTCCCAAATCAGTTAATCTTTGATCAGGACATGAAAACAATTAGCGAAACACCACGAACCGACATCAGCTTACTGGGTTTCATAAAGGATATTCCAATAACGAGATTTTGGAAGACCATTGCCTTTCCTGTATTTCTATGATGCTTTAAATAAGTCAATTTCTCATGTAACCTTAGAATTTTACTCTTAAAATATGCATTTTACATTACTAAATCTGAATGTAATTATTTAGAGTAATTCGTCTATTATTCGATAAGGAAATTATTCTGTAGACCTGTTGCAGTCCACTACTGTACATAGGTCTCTCCCTTTTTGCGCCAAATATCCCGGTCCTTATTTCCAAATAATACAGATTATATTTAATAAACATATCATTTAATAATTTTATACAAATAATATTTATTATAAAAATATCTTATTGAAGCATTGAAGTCCCCCTCTCTGTCTGATTGTGGTGTGCCCGACAGGGTCCATATTGTTTGTTATAATTATACCAACCTATAAACATATGGAAAAGCAATAAAGAATTGAATTGAATTGAATCCGCTGCTTTCCTCATCTAGCCTCCACCAGCAACCTATCGCAAGTCGGTCTATCGGTCCGGGCGTCCTACGCTACACTTGCCGAGACGCGGTCTTCACTCCAGAACTCGTCTGCTCCAGCGGCCATTGTTTCGACCTACCTTAGCGACTCTTGCGGCAAGGTTGCTAAGTTCGAAAAATATCCGCACTACAGCGCGACAAACAATTACAACGATTAAAGCATCACGCGTCAACTCGAGGACCCCCAATGACGCCATTTGTAATTCAAATCCCGTCGGATTGTGCCGCGTAATTGCTATCACTTCAACTCGACGCATACTAATTTTGGAATATAAAATTTTGCCGCCGCCCAGCTTGACAGGGGAACGAGTTTTATAGTTGGATAACTGCAGATTACGGAACTAAGGATTTGCGACCATGAATCAATTTGCAGAGTCGAAGCCAAGTTTAATAGTTTTAAGCTTATTGCATACACTTGTGGGTTGATAAATAAATATGCAGATAGATTCGCACAGCATAATGTAGCCCCCATTTACGAAATGTATACTTACATATATATTTATTTATATAAGTTTACGTTAGCTGTTTGTACTGCCCGGGGAGTGAGCCCGGAATCCTTGATGTAAAAGCCTCAACCACTTCCTTTCTTAGTAGAAATAAACCTATCATACGTAACACTTAGTCGAATACAAGTTACAGCAAACAAATGCTTGCACTGCCCGTGAAAACTTGTCGTCAGAGAGCACAATCGTATAAGTTCGAATACAAGCCAGTGCGAGAGCAAATGCTTTAAACCTTTTGTCTCAGGAAAGCGACATATCTAGTAGAAATATAAATTGTTGTTCAGACATATTTATAAGAACAACAGTTTCGTGAGCGACAAATGAGAAGACCAATAATAGAGGGATATGGAATTTAATATAAAGACCTAATACAAATTAACTAAACGTGGATGGGAATGAGTGGAGGTGTAAAGTGAGAGGTATGTATGATGGTGTATAGTGTGGTAGCTTGAATCTTCCTTGTTCGTCTTCTACAGCTTAGGATGCACCGGTAAACCGCAGGGATGAGCAGGATGGCACGGGCAGTGAGTTTGAGGGCCGTGGAGGGCTTGATTCCACAGAGCCGCGTAGTATTAGGGCGCTTCCAGGGATTCACTGGCACCTGGTGCGCGTCAGCTCCGGCGATAGGACACCCGAAGCTCCAATAGTTTGGCTTCTCACGTAACAGCCTCGGCAGCAGCAGCGGCAGCAGCGATTTGTGGAATGTAAATGAAAGTTTGGTTTAGTATGCGAGTTGCGTAAGCAAGACTTCGTAAGGTCTCTCCCGGTAAGAATTTCGAGATATTTTCCCGAAAAGAAACCAAAGAATCACAAGAGAATCACAAAATATCACAGTAGGTAACACAGCAAGAAACTTGGTGAAAGAATAATAAGAGTATCTGATGAGAGAATCAAAGAATGGAATCCATCCAAAAGAATCTGGTGAAAAGACCCGTACAGTAGCCAAAGGCCTCTATTTATATCGCACCCTTGACAACCATCGAATTTGAAATGATTTCTATTTAGATTCGAAATTAATAAGATTTTAACGTAGGTCGTATAGCAAAAATAAGGAATTTAAGAGTAAATTGAGCGTTGCTAAGATACGCCATAAATGTAAATAAACATGTCAAAAAATACAACTTAATTTAAAACCCCAAATAAGGTGAAAATAATAATAAATTTAATGGAAAACGAAGGAAAAAATGCTAAGGGATGAAATGCCACGTGTCCGGTACGTATAAGTACTCCCGGATATAAGTAATTGAGGCTCAAAGGATCGAATGTGAAATACTTAATTATATGCGTTGTTCGCAGGCTTATAATGGGTTATTTGTGTAAAACGCGAGAAGTCAACGCATAAAAGTAAAGAAAATTACACGAAAGTGTTCGGAAAGATAATAAAAGAGATGAAAATGCATAGTGATATCTAAGTGAAAATAATGAAGATGATAATGTAAATGTTTATTGTAAAATGAAATAAAAGTGTAAAGGTTAGTATTGCATTCTCTACAAGTTTTCAATAAAACATACAACTTGTTTGTTAGTATTTATGGGCAAGGTATCTTAAGGAATTGCGAAATTTTATCTTAGAGACTTATCAAAATTTAAAATTGTAATTAAAAATTTCCATGCAGTGCAATTGCATAAATTAAAAAATTGTTGTTTTAATTTTGTTTCACAATGAATGTTGTAATTATTTTCTGAATAAATTTTACTTTACTTTAATCTGAGCATCCATATTTCTATTCAACCTATCGCAGTCCACTGCTGGGCATATGTCTCCCCCATTTTGCGCCAGATATCCCGGTCCTCCGTTTTAATACGAGCGGCTACTTAATAACCCAATATTTTATTTCAACTTAAAAACAAACAGAGAACCTCCTTTTTTCAAGTTTTATTACCTAGGAAATTGTGTTAAAATATCCATGGATGACTACTCTTGATCGTATTAAAAAAACGGTTGCGAATTTCCCAAACTCAGTGACGTTAGAAGTTTTGCATTAGCTAATTTTTGCTTCGCTGCCCCAGTTTCCTGTTTTAACTGTACTTACTTTTGAAGCTCGTAACCAAGTTATGTAGACTTGAAAATTGTTTAAGCGTTAAAGTTATACTGTATTCAGCTTTTGTTTTGAACAAAGGAAAAACTTTTGATTTTTAATACGCATCTCAAGTAAAGTCAGATTTTTATAAACCGAAGAAGTATGACGTGATAATAAACAGCAAAACGATAGTTAAGTATTCAAATTACTTTATAAGCTAAGCAACACCATAATCGTGAAAAATGCAGAAGCTTCTTGTTTTAAACTGTGTAACAAAATAGTTTTGTTATATTATAAGCATATATATAAAGGGTATGATAGGAAGTGTAGTTAATATATATATTTTTATGTTATAAGTATGCAGGACGGTAAGGACGTTTACTTGATAGTAAGTGACACGCCTGACCATGACAGAGCAGCATTGAAGGAGACCAAAAACTGATAGACAGTTATTATTCTCCGTCAATAACACACTGCGCTTGACACGGTAATTTTACTAGCTACATTGCCCTCAACCCAAAACACAAAAGTGCATAACACGCCTATTTCCCGGGACGATATCTGGCACTGTGATGGTACCTACGTAGACAACTCAGTACCGAGTCTTCCGAGTCAGGCGTATCACATACTATCAGGTGAATGTCCTGCCCGCCCTGTACACTTTGTAACATAAAAAAATGCAGCGGACAAAACAAGTATCGCGACAACGCAACCAATAACATATTAATAGGACGCTCAAGTGGTCCGTGTTCTCCCGCTTTGGAGAAAGCGCCCGCGCCGCCACCACTGCCGCCCCGCGCTGCCTGCTGATTTTTTGTAATAATTTATAATTTTTAAATATCGCAACACAAAAACAAAATATTGCAATAAAAATGTAAACAAGACCACCTCGCTGTGCTACGCATCGTAGCCTACGTTGTCCAAATTAATTGAATCCACTCAGCATGTGCCCTGGCCCGTCGATCGGAGCCTGACGCTGATTTTCAGTGAGCCCGTGAGAGTAGGCGCATGGACAAGGACACTCAACGAATTATAATTTTAATAAAATATAAATAAAACAAAAATAATTATAATCTTTAATACATATATAATATCAATACTAATTCTTAGAGTTTACTTATATACAAAACTATATTTACATAAATAACATACATATGAGGCCGACGTCTTAAATCCAACTCTGCCTTGCCTTTGTTTCCTCAAAGACTATGTGAATATCTGTGTCCGGGTCGTTTGCCACTTTATGGCTTCCATTTACGACCATCGGTCTCAAGTTACGACCTCTTAATTGGCTTTCATAAACTTTTGACGACAATAAATACTAAAAATTTTACAGCACGTATTACTGCGTCGGGGACTCTTGACAGCTGAGGATGTCGTTTTTTAACTCAAGTAACAGTTTCTTGTCGCCACGCTAGTAACTATGGCAGTAAAGGATTAACGCAGCCTTAACGTATATGTAGATACACCTCGTCTTCTACGAGTATTTACGTCACGTAATCAAAAAGTATTCTATTTATATCGTCCTTATATACTTCTGGAAATAGAGCCCCTCAATTTCTTGCTAAATATCTTGGACTCCTGTATTTCACATCCAGCGTCAGTGGCTTATTAGTGTGGACTATTGCCTTCCGATCTGGAGGGTGCAGGTTCAAATCCCACGTAAGCATACTCCGACATAGGACTCCTTAATTTCTTGCCAAACACCTGGGTCTTCGCTAAAACAATCATTGGCCTAAAGACAGAAAATCGTCGGTTGTTTGTCAAAACTGTCTCCATTCGTTAACACGTTTGATCTCCTGGGACCTATTCAACTAGCTTTCTAATAAAATTTGTGTTACACTTGCTGAATATTTACATAAATAATTCTGTATCTACACATACTTCATTCATGACTTCTAAAGAAAGATTAAGGCCTTCCCCCCCCCTCCCCCTTTTTTGACTGATGGTTTTCAGATCAAAACCTTCGCCTTAGACCAATCCGTGTAAGCAGATCATCAGAGCTTTCTTCGCTATTAGCAGCATCCCACATGTACGGAAAAAAGTTGCATTTTAATAGTTTCCGATCCGTCAGCAAATCCTAACTAAAGGCCCTTCAAATTATTTGTGCTGGGGGAATGTATAATATTGATGTATTTTATATACAACATCAATTATGTATAATCGAATTATAACCAAGACTCGTTAGCAGATGAAATTGTTCAAAACTAACTCACCTGACCTGCCTTGCCTGGGTTCAAAACGAACGACCGGGGTAGTTGTATACCTCAGATTACTCTTGCAGACGATAATCTTATAAGAGAAAACCTAATCCACATATGTTGCCATTAAATATTGACTAAAATATGAACGAGTACTAAAATTGTGGTTGGACTTGCCTATTCGTTAGCTCATTAGGCCACCAACAAGCTGCGTTGCAGACAAATAGCTGCAATTAAATCTAGATTGTCGTTATTTAGTCACGACGCGTGCGCCGCCCATCCGTCTTAAGTTTAATTTAAACTTTTCTACTTCGTCAAATACACGCGCGCCGTTGACGGCTGCTTTCAGTGTCCCGTGGGCGGTGAGAAAAACCATTTTAAATATTTGCATTAATACTCTTTGAGAGTGAGAGTGATGAAAAAGATAGCAAGTAAGCTTAATGTTAATTAAAGCGTAAGTCGAAAGCACGAGCACAAATGCATACACGAAAAATAACCATTGTTATATATTTTCAATAAGTCACCTATTGTGGCACCAAGGAAGATTACCAGTTATTTCACTGTCACTCTGTAAAGATATTATAAGCTGTAATATAGATAGGCTATTCAAATAATGAGCTAAAATACGAGTATTGTAGGCGATTGGCAATGTTAAATATATTTTTCACAAATCAGTCACAAACTACACATACGCGTAGAAGTATCAAATACACATTATTAACAATGTGTGAAATGAATTGCCGAATAATATACAATATAAAAAAAAACAGACAACGTCATTTACAAAGACGATGCTTATACTAGCATTGTGTCTACTTACATATTTTATGTAAGCCCTAGAAGCTTGTGTCACTTAGTCGTAGTGTCCTAGACAAAAAAATTCATAGTAAAAAATATAAATTTTATTTTAGAGTGCAAATATAAGATTTTGTTTCGTTTAAAGTCTAATAAATGTATTTTTATAAATATACATTATATTATTCTTTTACAAACTTAAAAAATATACGGATAACACGTGTTGAAGCGCGCAACATCCTTGACAAGCGTTTTTAATCTCGTCCACTGCAGTATTTTGAATAATTGAAGCGAGCGAGGGGCAACTCGCGGGACATAGAAAATTCTTGGGAACAACCGAAAGTTTAGCCAATGATTGCGGACGGACCGCCGGGAAATCTTACGGGAGGGAATTAACTGGAAGTGCGTATTGTATTACGTAGCAAACTTTGTAGCTTGGTTAGCGTGATCGTTCAAGTTGCGGTGTTCTCGAAAAATGTGGAAATTTTATGGCTTATTTGAGCGAGATATAAATATAAAGGAAGAGTCATAAAAAAAACCAAATGACAATTTAAAAGTCCCTGTAAAAGATGTAGTTAAATAAATAAAAATAAATATTCACTTTCATTCACTCAGCGCCATCTAGTCCCAAACTAAGCATTAGCCTGTAATATAGTTATTAAACAACGGATAAATATGCTTATATGTATATATATTTTTGTAAATACATACACATTGGAAACCTAAACCAATAAACAGACTTTATATTGGTTTGCCTTCTCTTCTCTTTTTGTACCAACCTAGCGAGTACCCAGCTTTTCTTTATTAATTACGATCCAAAAAATTTACTATGTATATAAAAAAAACAATATCAAATGAATAGCCTAATTGGCTTCTATCAAATGCTGTATGTATATTGTATCATCATCATCATCAGCTCATTAAACGTCCCCACCGAGGGGCACGAGCCTACCCGTATAGGGTGATTAGGCCTTAGTCGTCCACGCGGCCCAGTGCGGATTGACGACTTCACACACAACCTTCGAATCTCTCGCAGGCGTGCATGAAGGTTTTCACGATGTTTTTCCTTCACCGTAAGAGCGTCGGATAACGTCCATATATTTTTCGAAAATTCGAAAATACATTGGTATGTGTCGGGATTTGAACCTCAGCCCTCCCGGTAGGAAGGCGACAGTCCACACCACTGAGCCACCGATGCTCTCTCTGTATATTGTATGCCTTATAATATTGACTACAAAAAAGATATCAAAACTATACTTGAGTACTCAAGAATCTATTTATTTATTATTTATGCACACATAAACATAGAAAATTAACAAATGTGATTAAAATATAAGTACTACTTATTCCATATGGAATCTCTTCCAGCAGTCCTAAGAAAGGAAAATAAATAACTGAAACAGGCAGATCAAGTAATAGTTTCACATCATAAAACTTAGAACAACAAATCCATGTAATTAAATAATAACAATAACTCACACTAATTACAAATCGAGGATTCAAACTTACTTAACCCTAAACCGCTCGAGATCTCTATCGGCCATTAATTAAATTTGTACGGGGTGAAAAAACATGGATGTTTTTAAACGATAGACCCTATTAATCTCTTTAATAGAGTCATTAAGAATGGAGCGGCGGCCGCGGCGCCACAAAAACGCACTTGAGCACTGCGTTATGGAGTTTTGTAATAAACTACTCATAAAATCAACCTTCCGCCGTGACTGTGTCGGTCCCTGGGACCGGCCTAGCAAAAAAGGGCTAAAAACGATTTTAATTTTATCGAAGTATTGGGAGAGTTTGCTAGATATATATGTATATATATAGAGAGGTATGAATACCTTATATTTATATAATCTAAATGATATGTGCAAAAACCCAACGGAATTGTCGATCATGGAAATCACTAAGAGCCTTTGGCCAGCTCACTGCTGGACGTTAAACCTTAACCTAGTCAAACTTCACAAAATGTATTTCACCGTGCGATTTTCGAATCCACGACCAACGGTTCAAGCAACGGTTTACAAACAAAGCACTGACAACGGAGACTGAAAAAACATCATTATGTTTTACTTTTTGTTTTTACATACATTATGTTGAACTAAAAAAACATCATTATGTTTTAATCTTATGAGTTAACCTATCACTGCACCAATACGCAATGTGATGGAACTAGTATTTTTTTTTTTTTATGGAACAGGAGGCAAACGAGCATACGGTTCACCTGATGGTAAGTGACAACGCCGCCCATGAACATTTGCAAGACATCAGGTCCCAGAAATGCGTTGCCGGCCCTTTAAAAGTGTGTACGCTCTTATATTAGTATGTCAGTAAACTAATCCAATGCCAAAAAAATAAAAAAAATGAAATGACAGCATTCGCGCATCCGGCACGTAAACGTCGCGTTTGGACCCACGTATTTAGAATAATGTTGAATAAATATTTAATGTGTACATGTAGACCAATTAGAATCCCCCGATGTTTCGCGATGCGCATCATCAAAGGGCACTCGCGAGCTTTATTGATCACCCTCATCGTACTTATCATAAAAAAAATATCAGACAAATTTGGGCATCTCAATCTTTGAGCATGTTTGGTCTCTTCGACCTTGCATCAAAGGCGACAGGTTGAATTTTGGAGGATGATCGGAAATAGTCCATGGGCATTTATTTTCAATATTTAAATGCGGCTTGAATGTGTTTTATTTGTAGTATATAGTTTTAACGAATTCTCTAATAGTGTATTACTCATCAAAGTACGGTCCATGTTTGGGAGTTTTGTTCCATCCAAGACTTTATAATAAGTTTGATCCTGGGTTCTCTACCCAAAATAAATGGGTTTCTTTCTCCTGGAAAATCCAATTTTTTATCGTGAAAAGAAAACTTACCCTGCACAAACCTTATTAATCTTACTTAGGCCATCAGATTTTAAGCTCTACAATTTTTTTAGGTCAAATGAAGTGAAAAATAAAAATATACTTCTGGATTGTAATGAACTTAACTTATTTAACCCTTCGACCGCCAGGACGCCTTAAAGCGTCATAAACAATAGATTTTACATTGTGTCTGGATTCTTGGCAAAAGTTTAACAACATACATTTATACTCGTTAATGTCCAAAAACAGTACATTTTGAAATAAAATGTAGTGTGGGGGGTGCAACATTGAAAATAAAACAGCAGGCACCTTTTCCCAACGATTTGGCAGCTAATCCAACGCACCAGCGTGTGGTGCTATAAGGGAACAGTTTATCGACCTGTCTCGTCCCATCACGTCCCGACTAACTGGATTGGCCCCTCGTCCTTACGCGCGAGTTGTCCAATTTGGAGGTTGCAGCTTTTTGCAATCCCCCCTATACCGAACCGCTATCAATAACTGGTGAATCACATTCCTTACTATTGGAATTCCACACAAAAAACATACACGGAAACCTTTACGAATACACTTTTTTGTTATAGACACTTGAATAAACATTTCCTAACATTTACATCGTTTCGTATAGGGAAAACAGTGTCCCTAAATTCTCCAAGTCCCGTATCACAGTAGAACAGAGTCCCGAACGAAAACGGTCTCTGTCGTCAGTGGCTAGTCGCCTGCCGTGCCGATAGGACGTCCTTGCGACTCTCGCGCGCGTTTTACTCGAACTCAAACACGATTTCACATCACTAACTCCTTTGAAACTCACATATCATTCTAATATTCCTATGCATTCCATTAAACCTTGATCAAATGTGTTTTCGTTTTGTGTTACGTGAATTAGTGGTGGCCGAGCGAAGGTGATTATCTCAAGATGAGTTCCGAAGCGACATTCTGACAGAATGATTCTGAAGATAAAAGCGCCGGGGGGCGCGAAAGTCGCTCCAGAGGAAAACAGGAAAGAACAGAAGCAAGACAATGGAAGAAGAAAATAGAGAGGTGCGAGGACAAATGTCCAGGAGACCCTTGGGCTTACTGCGTAGTGCTGTGGTGTGCGTGTGCTATGAGTTTGATATCGAGCGGGTACAGTTTGTACAAGCAGCAGAACTTGCAGGATAGGCTATCGTTGTTGGAAGAACAGCACTTGGCTCTGAGGAGCGCGGTGCTGGAGCCTCAGCAGCCGCTGGTGGAACGGCTCAGGAGGGAAGTGCTGGCGAGACCTCCGCCAACGTATTGGAGATCGCGGAGGAGTATCAGGGATTATGGAGATTGCGGATGTCCACCAGGTAAAGTTTGCTGAACCATATTTTATTTGTTTCTTCTTTTCAACTGAAGTTCTAGCTAAAGCTAAATAACCATAGCAAAGGTCTGAAACAAAACTAAGTTTCCCTGCTTAACTAAAAAAATATATTGAAAAATATTGCACCGATAACCGACAATATACATACCTATGAATTTACAAACAATATGAAAAAATGTTTCTGTCATAACCTTTGTAAACCGGTAAAACGGTATTTAAATGAAAGTCAATTTAGTTACATTGGTCATAATATGAATAGCTTATTTATAAAAGAGAACCAATTTCAATGACATCATCTCAAACAAGCGCCTAGTGGTATATGCTCGTACCAATATTTTGAAGGATAACACTCTTCATATATTCCATATTATTCCTAAAATTTAAATAAAATATGAAAACCAATCAATATTTCTCCTTTAGATAAAAAAGAATCATATTTCTTTTCAAATGCTAATAAAATGCTATAACATTAATTTACTATTACAGTCAGTAAAAATCATGAGACTTTGTCATGAACGAAAACATATTAGCTCTTAGCTTGAGATAGATAACTGTCTATTAATTAAATGCTTATGTCGATAAATAAGTGTATCCGAAAAAGGTAATTCACGAGTGATAACGAGCAACACTAAAAACGTTAGTTTCAAAAACGTATTTTTTTTTCAAGACTTATTAAAGTACTCGTTAATATACGTTTGAGATCTAATGAAACTATTTTCATTTCCTTAAATTTTCTAGTCTTTAGATATATTTTGTCATTTTGAATTGTTAATATTTCGTGTTTGTTCTTAAGAAATAACAGTTTAAATTAATTGAAATGTTACACATCAATACTTAAAACCTCTACGTATACTCCTTTTTAGTAGACGTTATAAAACTCTAATGACTTAATACTAAATAAATAAATACATTATTTGAAGAGATACAAAATTATAACTTTTAAAATCGGCAACGATTTAAATATATCGAATTACAAATAAGAATGAACATCCTTGTTCTATGANCATATTTTTATTGTTTCCTCTTTTCAACTGACCGTTCTAGCTAAAGCTAAATCCATAGCAAAGGTCTGAAACAAAACTAAGTTTCCCTGAGCTTAACTAAAAAAAAATATATTGAAAAATATTGCACCGATAACCGACAATATACATAACCTATGAATTACAAACAATATGAAAAAATGTTTCTGTCATAACCTTTGTAAACCGGTAAAACGGTATTTAAATGAAAGTCAATTTAGTTACATTGGTCATAATATGAATAGCTTATTTATAAAAGAGAACCAATTTCAATGACATTATCTCAAACAAGCGCCTAGTGGTATATGCTCGTACCAATATTTTGAAGGATAACATTCTTCAAATATTCCATATTATTCCTAAAATTTAAATCAAAATATGACAACCAATCAATATTTCTCCTTTAGATAAAAAAGAATCATATTTATTTTCAAATGCTAATAAAATGCTATAACATTAATTTACTATTACAGTCAGAAAATCATGAGACTTTGTCATGAACGAAAACATATTAGCTCTTAGCTTGAGATAGATAACTGTCTATTAATTAAATGCTTATGTCGATAAATAATAGTGTATCCGAAAAAGGTAATTCACGAGTGATAACGAGCAACACTAAAAACGTTAGTTTCAAAAACGTAATTTTTTTCAAGACTTATTAAAGTACTCGTTAATATACGTTTGAGATCTAATGAAACTATTTTCATTTCCTTAAATTTTCTAGTCTTTAGATATTTTGTCATTTTGAATTGTTAATATTTCGTGTTTGTTCTTAAGAAATAACAGTTTAAATTAATTGAAATGTTACACATCAATACTTAAAAACTCTACGTATACTCCTACATAAGCTTAATCTTTAATCAATATTCAAAGTGCGAGGCGACCGCAAACTGTTGTGTCTTTGCAAATTTCCATGACTAGGTAAATGTTGTAATACGTTTCTCCTAAAAACTAAATTGTTTTGATCTTCGATTTCCAAAGTTTCCTTATTAATAGTTACAACCATTTACCCTTCTGCTTTTAAAATTTCAAATATCTTTCATTCAGTTAAGGCCCGAGGAAGGCACTTATGAATGTCAAATGAAGCTACCACAGATTCGGAATACACCTCAAACTGAGAGCTTTCCAAGTATCTCAACGAAGAAGATATTCGGAACCATTACCACTAGGTTGATAATGTTAGTAAAGTGACGGTTCATCAAAAATGTTGGAAGCTAAAATAAAAATATAATCTTAAGGAAGGTTATTGCTCTTTTCTATATCCGATTTAAATCCACGACGTTAATCTGCTGGGCTATTTTTGTAAGAATAATCCATTGTATCATAATTGATGGAATATACTATTCTTACTGAGTTTTCTTTCTTGTTGCTCAATATGCCATAACCATTAAAACTTTATTTGATAATAAAATTAAAAATATTTGTTTCATCTCTTCAACCCATTGGGTTATGAAACTTATGAATGTTATGATAGTCTTATGATAATTTGATCAGATTTTTTTAAAGCTCACAAGTGTTTATTTACATAAACCATTGGTTTCCTCTAGAAAGAAAAAGATTTATTGACCAAAGGTACTACACAAGAACAGAAAATAAAACAATTTAAAAGCAGATTATAACATAAAATAAACAATATACAATAAATAAGTATTAAAACAACATTAAACACGAACATAAAAGTGCAATACTTTAGTCAAATGGACACTGCCTCATATATGCTGCTGTGTGTATGTTTATAAAGTATACATGTATAAACGATTTTATTTGTCGCACAGCAGCGCTGATTTTCTGGCAGTGCCAACGTGACGACGAGCCAGACTTATGTGCAATGTATATAAATGCCTATAAGTAAAAAGAAAAGACAAAATATATAAGGGGAAACCGCTACTTAAATATAATCTTAAGGAAGGCCGCTACTGTAGAAACCTGAACATTAAATTAAAAACATAAGAATACTAAATAGTATCCCAGTTATTGTAAATATAGTTTCAATCCTTAACCAATCGACGCAAACTGAAAACAAAAATAACTCGCAACAATTGTACTCGGATGCGAAAGACAATACGCGTTAAAATAAAAAGTAAATTATCGGTTCTCATGTAAATATTGGTGGAACATGATCAGTCGTCGCTGTCTGTGTGGACTGCGCAAATACTGAATGTTTGCCTTGCAATCGAATTTGTGAATTCGTTTGTCCGTCATTAAGTTGTAATATTACGTTGGTTGATTGCAGGATTAAAAATATACCAGACAACCGATTTACAATCACCAACTATAGAGTAACAAGAATAAATGATTTGTGTATTCCTTTATGTGGTTTGTTTCCAAGCTACAAATATTAGAAATACATTATAGCGTGCGATATTTTTCAAAACAATGTTATTCGTTTTTTAAAAAGAAATATCCTCTGTAAACCGCAGATGTTTTTTACATGTATCGAGCTCAATGGGCCATTAAATTAAATAGTCTATTACAAGCTTTTCAAAGCAGCAATGATTTTAATATTTCTTTTACTATGAAATCTCCGGAAGCAGATACTTGTACTTCTGCAGATTTTGATCAACATTGGACTCTATAGTAGAATTTATTTTCTCATCCTGAAAATGTATGTCTGTAACTACATATTTTGCCAAGGTTCATATCACAAATCGCGGTCAATAATTCCCTATCGCTGGGGTCCACGCGCCAATATAAAACGGTCCCAAAGGAGGATCTCCTCAAAAAACCTATTAAATTTTTTCTCGGTCCACGCCGCATCCGAAGTTAATCCGCAGTTGAAAGCTGTCAACTAACCCCATGGATACCTCCGTTAGGGTTGTCACACGCTCTCTTTGTTTTAATTATTTATTCATGCAATTTATATTGTTTGTTGATATCAACATTTGCAAATGGTTATGAGTCTCGGTGGCTCGATGGTGTGGACTGTTGCCTTCCGATCTGGAGGGTGTAGGTTCAAATCCCGCTATGTAGGTTCCAATGTGTTTGGAAATTATATGTACGTTATTCGACGCTCGTATGGTAAAGAAAAACACCGTGAGAAAACCTGGGTACGCCTACGAAGAAACCACTGTCTATCTGATGTTGGTCTCCTTCAATGCCACTCTGTCATGGTGTCTGTGGTGAGCGTCCTGACTGTCCTGTACACATATCACATAAAACGTCGGCTAATCCGCATTGGCCTTGCGTGAACGACTAAGGCCAATATACCCTATTGCCCCTGGGTGAGGACGTTTCATGGGCAGACGATGATGATAATGAAATGGTAAAATTGCCGTTTTCAATGTTTCGCGTCATGATTTATTCATGTTTATATTTCACACTACATATTTCATAAATAGGTCAATAGAAATGAGTGAGGTCTAGTGTAAATTGTAGTTAACTGAATTTTTATTGTATATAATTATAAGTTTTTCATGTGCTAAGCCTAACAGAAAGATAATATTGTGAACTGACAATAGGTATACGCTGGACCAAAATAGTTACGTTCAAAATAGGCTCATTCCCTTAAAATAGGCTTTATGTAGAGGTCTCGTATTGAACTTGGACGATGTCACGAAAGCATACACCATGCATAAGAGCTTACTTTAAGCATATACTAATAAATGAATTTGGCTGAACTCGAAATTCAGCTGTCTGTAATGCGCGTTCTCCAAAACGCAAAATCGGATTTTTCTCAAATTCATCTTTGGAGTTGATATGTTTTTTTCAGTGTTTTTTGTAATTTGTCAACCCTTTAATATTGTTTCTTTAATACTCAAATAGATCTCGTATTTACAAACGTGCCGATCAAGTACATTCATATACTTACCTACTTACAAAACAAACACTAGCTAAAAATATTCTTGTTACGATGTTTTTGTTATATCTAAAAAACGCCGTTTAGGGATATTAAGCAAACAAATATCTAGTACTCATAAATCTTGTAGCTACGCTGCTTTCTGACGTTGATAAAATGTTTGCACCACGTTGCGATTTCATTTCGTATTTACTTTGTATTATGATGAAATGGGATGATCTTATTATAGCATGTTATATGATTTAGTAACATGCCTTTCATCTTACTTTGTAGATATACACTTTATGTAGATGAACTCTTCTAGATATAAAATGAGTTCATTTATGAAAATAACAACATTATTTATTTATTTATTTAAAGGTATGCCAACAGTACATATACTTAACTATGAATATCACAAATATTTTAATTAATGTTCTAGTACATGCACCAATTACAGGCATACACAACATTCACTAGTAACAAGAGCAACAACAAGATAACAAGAAGTATTTAATATTCCAATACAAAAAATAAAACTATGGAAATAAAGACTGCTCAGCAGGTAAGCTTAGCAGTTCTCTTTTGAATTTCAGGTAGGTGTCGTGGAAAATATCAATTTTTGGGAAAATTTTTAGTAATAACTATATTCGTCATAAGATCTTGGTAGCGGGGAATGATGACCCAGATTTGATCGAAATAGAGGTTTATGAATAATTTAACAATTGATGAATAATGAATTCATGTTGTTATAGCTAGTACATGAATTAATCTATTAAGACTAAGCCTGATTTTTCATATAACTATAACCTTTCGCATATTACAATATTATTTTATAAACTCTTTTGATATCGATTGACGGTTGGATTTAGATTTTTGTCTTAGAAAACATAGCTTTTTAGTGGTATTCCGTAGAAAAAAGTTCTCTCTCTCTCTCTCTTCACCTGTCGTAGTTCATTGATGGACATAGATTTTTTTTTCATCCGGCTTTCATCAGCGACCTTTCGCAAGTCGGGCTATTCTAGGAGAGACCGCTCCTAATTATTTCTTTCTTATCTACAATATTTTTCATAATAAGTTCAGTCCCCAACGCGACGTTTTTTTTAGAATTATTAATAGATTCTTAGGAACTTTAACATTAAGTTTCTTTTATTATTATTTACTTTTTGAAGGGAAATTACTTAAGTTCTTGTGTTGGGGGTTTTTTAAATTTTTAATTTAATTTTTATTTTATACTTTTTATAGGTAGGTTAGATTAAGTTAAATTGTAGTATATTATAATTTACTTACTACAATTTAAGGTCAAGCTCGTTCGCTATTTTACTTATTAATTACTAGTTTTTCTTACTATAAATAGGCTAAAGGTCACATTGTTACTGATTCTAAGTATATTTGCAGTCATTCGGTTACTCTCCCCACTTTCACTCCTCACAACTTTTAAACGGCTCAACCGATTTTCATCAAACATGTCTAAGAACACTCGCACATAAGTCACCTTTAATACAAAAAAAACTAAATTGAAATCACTGCATGCGTTCGGGAGTTATGATGCCACAGACAGACAGACAAACACGTCAAACTTATAACACCCCTCTTTTTGCGTCGGGGGTTAAAAAAAGTATATAAGTATATTTATTCGTTGTTTAGCATCCGCATTACAGGCTAAATGCCTAGTTTGGGACTAGATTGCGCTGTGTTAATGTTAGGGGATATTTATTTAATTATTTATAATGTGCCTATAAACACACCCGTAGTGACAACCCTAGTGCCCCCATGATCTGAGAACTGATAATGCCCGGTGGCGCGACGGCGTACAACTGAGGGTGACACTCTTATTTAAGACTTCAAATACGTTCGGAATATAATAATAATGAAAACTTTTTTTGAGATTATATCTGTACTGATGTTCAATAAAAATAATAAATTATACTGGAATTTTGATATCTCATAGATACGATCTTTATAACAAGCAAATTATTACAGTGGGTGCAATATTGGTAAATTTATATTTTTATGAAGTTTTTTTACGGTGCTGGATTTGTTTGTCTTTACTAAAGGTCAATTATGAGGCTGTAAGTTTATTACTTAATGTATGGTACCTGTGCATTTTTTCCAGTTTGACTAGATCATTGAACCCTGAACTTTGATTAACTGAAAAGTAAGACGATTCCTAGTTTCGGAGGGCACACTTAAGTAGTCCTAATTGCAGTTTTAGGATCATCATCATCAGCTCATTAAACGTCCCCACCGAGGGGCACGAGCCTACCCGTATAGGGTGATTAGGCCTTAGTCGTCCACGCGGGCCCAGAGCGGATTGGACGACTTCACACACAACCTTCGAATCTCTTCGCAGGCGTGCATGAAGGTTTCCTCACGATGTTTTCCTTCACCGTAAGAGCGTCGGATAACGTACATATATTTTTCGAAAATTCGAAAATACATTGGTACGTGTCGGGATTTGAACCTCAGCCCTCCCGGTAGGAAGGCGACAGTCCACACCACTGAGCCACCGACGCTCTCAGTTTTAGGATAGCTGTCGTTAACACTTACGAATCTGCATTGGTCCCGCTTTATGGGTCTATATATATAATAATAAGTAGCTATGCTATGCAGGAATACTCCCTTGTGTAGTAGCGTGTACAATAAACATGACATGAGTACGGTATGCAAAATTATTACTAATTTTAAACACATTTTGTAACCTATACTCTAGGTTAGTATTTTTAAGTATGTAATTTACATTAAATTCTGTTTAACTTTTATTTTGCTAAACTGCTTCCATGTCAGCTGTGCTTGTCGTGGCAGTTTGTAATTAAGGCATCACTACTTGTTAGTATCGCTTACGTATGTATAATGTCAATGTAATCAGTGTATGTTTTGTAAACTGTCATAAAATAAATAAATAAAATAAAATAAATAACATTTAAATTATTATTTTTTATGAAATTCAGGTTTGCATTGTTTGGCGTTACATCGCCTACAGTTTTAAGACAACATGGTACATAAGAGACGATTAATACTAGAGATTGAGACGAGCCATGTGGTGTAATGGTCTAGATGTCGGCTACTACACTGCGGGTTCCGAGTTCGATCCCCGGGGATTTTAAAAAATTGTGTCCATGAACATGTCTGCTTGTAATGGTCTGGGTGTTGCTATTTATAATATGGATTTATTTTAAAAAATGATAGTATATTTATCAGTTGTTACCCAGTAGTAGTTAGTAACCTTAATACAAGCTACTCGCTTAATATGGGGCTAGATGGCGCTGAGTGTCAGTGGATATATATTTATTTAATTTGAACAGGCCAAACCACTGAAGCGCTCTTTTTCAAAGCATCAAAACTCATATTTTTAGTTTAGTATTTGAATCGTTTTTTATTATATTTTTGTGTATTTTTTGACGTTCATAAGTGCTTTTTGTAAGCCTGATTTGAAATAAATGTTTTTGACTTTGACTTTAATAAATAGGGATATTATAATATGATAACGGTATTCCGGAATGTCGAAAGACACAGGGTATGCACTGCCTATTTGAATTCATGGAGTGAACACCACTGACCTTGTGTATATAATATTTTCATTTTTGTGAACTAATCTAAATCTGTAAAACATAAAAAGTCAGACACTAGATCATTGTAATCTCTACGAATAATTTTAAAAGTAGACCTAAAAGAGATTATGAATAAATCTCTCTCCATAAAGCGGCGCGGGATTACGCGCATTACGGCGCTCACCCGGTACGCACTGAGCGTGTTTTGAATTTAAATTCGATATCGGCCATCTGTCCTTATATCACCACTTATTAATGGTTTGCCGACCGTTTGGTACATTTTCTAATTAAATGGTCGCAATTATTAGTGTTCAGCCATCACAAAAAGCTAGAATTGCAATAAAATATGTAATATATATCGGTGGCTCAATGGTGTGGACTGTCGCCTTCCTACCGGGAGGGCTGAGGTTCAAATCCCGACACGTACCAATGTGTTTTCGAATTTTCGAAAATATATGTACGTTATCCGATGCTTTTACGGTGAAGGAAAACATCGTGAGGAAACCTTCATGCACGCCTGCGAAGAGATTCAAAGGTTGTGTGTGAAGTCACAGTCGTCCAATCCGCACTGGGCCCGCGTGGACGACTAAGGCCTAATCACCCTATACGGGTAGGCTCGTGCCCCTCGGTGGGGACGTTTAATGAGCTGATGATGATGTAATATAAATATCATAAGCCTATATCGGTCCACTCCAGGCCATAGGCCTTCCCGAACAGCAAGTGGAGAGATAGGGCTATAACCCACCACGTGGGCCCAATGCAATAACATTTTTTTTCTGTTTGTTGCGGGTAACTTTTGAAATGGCTGGACAGATTGGGACGGAACTGCTCTTTTTAAGTAGCTGATGTAAAATTGAAAAACTAAGTCTACTTTTATTTTCAAAAAACGTTTATTTATAAAAAATAGTCATGTTAACGCGCTCGGTGCAGTGGCCGTGCGTCGATGAGCTGCGCGCTTTTAGGCTATGTTTATCTATAAACAAAATAAATATCCACTGACATTCACACAGCGCCATCTAGCCCCAAGTTAAGCGTGAAGCCTGTATTATGGGTAATAAACAACGGATAAACATACTTATATACATTTTTTTTGTAAATACATACATATTTTACATAGAAAACACCCAGACCATTTCAAACAGACATGTTAATGCACACAATGTTTGTACTGCCTGGGGATCAAATCCGAAATCCTTAGTGTTGCAGTCGACCTCTCAACCGCAACACCAAATGGAACGTCTATGTTTTATGTGTTATCTTAAAAACGACGATATTGTAGCGCCACAATATATTTTTACATAAATACATTTCACAAGTGGACACAGGTTTTAATATTTAACGATACTTGATTACTACATAATTATTGGTAATTAAGAGAGAGTTATAGATTGTCATTATTTCAAATAAAAAAATACAAGAGGCTAGTTATCATTAAATTGGATGATCACATCCGATACTCGCTGTGGGAACGGAACACATCGTCAATGAAATAAACGTACCGAGTTTGAAAGCCATAAAATTGACGCGTGTGTGTGTGACGGGCGCCCCACCCTATTTATTCGGATTATCGGTTTTTATTTTCATGAAAATGGACTCTAAGTCGAGGAGTTAAGGGGTATATTGGTAATGATTGTCGGGTATTTAAGTGGACGTTTAACACCAAATAGATCGGTTATAACAATAGTTTGTGGGGCTCAAATCATTTGTTGACTTACATAGGTTATGTGAGAATGGGAAAGCGTTAAGCTTGGCACTGATTGCTGTGTACTTTTTTTACTAAATATATTCTCGATTAGAGTTTTTATGGAAAATAAATAAGAATTAATTGTGTGCCCGTACATTCCATTTTTTTATTAGTTTTTATTTATATTTTGATGTACTAAGTGATAAAATATTATGAGCGTGAAAAAATATAAAGTCTTTCTCCTTCCTATGGAGGAAAGAGAAAGACTTCCTCTAAGAATGGAATGGTCCTTTCTTAGACGATGCCTACGTACGGCATGCCACATTTTAGCCCGAAGCGTCCAGTGGCTTAGGCTGTGCGTTAATAGATAACTATATCAGTCAGTCATCTTTGAGTTATATATTTAGATAAGACATAGATGAGGAAAGCGAAGGACCGGGATATTTGGCGCAAAATTAAGGAGACCTATGTCAAGGAGCTTAGATTGATTGAAGAGGATAGATTGAAGACAGAGAAATAGCAATACAAATAATGATTCAAAACCTCCTTACATTAGATATAATGGTTATAGGTTGATATCGTTAGTACGTGACACTCGGTTTCGTTCCGAGCTGGTTGAATAAATCAATATTATTGGCAAAATTGATTACCTCTGCCTAGCTTCAGCTCACAAACTATATATTACGTACTAACCATGAATACGAATCATTGCTTCATAGCAAATTCCTTATCACGGATGTTGCAAAATTATTGACTGCAATTTGTTCTGAATTAGGTATCAAGATGACTTCACTGGAAAGATAGAAGATATCATCATCATCAGGCCTTATCCATCTTTTCAGATGATTGAAGCAGCGCCTAATCGGAGAGAGCAATGACGCTCGTGACTAAATAAGCCGATTCTAGAACGACACTTACGTCCGCATTTAAGGCACGCAAATTGAGGGTCCGTTGTACCTGACTGCTTATCGCGATTATGCCTTTTAGCCCGTTATATAGGACGTACATTAATTAATCTTCTGATGCCTCTCTCTCTCTCTTCAACCTATCGCAGTCCACTGCTGGACATAGGTCTCCCCCATTTTGCGCCAGATATCCCGGTCCTCCGCTTTCCTGATACCTACACTTGTTATAATCCCAAAGTGAATATTTAAATTTGCTTTGTGGATTGAACAATGACGACGACGGCTTGCGAAACGTCGCTGGTGGAGGCTGGATGAGGAAAAACGGAATGATGTCCCAACTATTCAACCAAATCTTTGTCAAATCAGTCGCCATTGGTGAAAAAATATTCATTCAAACATCACTCTCATTATGTTAAATTCAAAATCCATTTAATCAAATTAGGCTTACAAAAAGCACTTATGAATGTCAAAAATACACAAAGTAAAGCACAGAAATGAATTTTGATACTTGAAAAAAAAAACGCATCAATGTGTTGGCCTGTTGTAATTATAGGACTAAACACGCATAGTTGCCGGCGATTTAGTATTAGAATCGGCCGACACGCTTCGATAAGCTTTGGCAAACATTAATTTTACTTCGCAAATACTTCATAGCGGTCTTTGGAGAAGCTTCAAGAGTTCACTTTGTATTAAAAGGCATTGTTATACGGCCGGGATAAACAAACATATTGGATGCCGATGAAGGGAAGCGTTAAAGTTAACGTTGTCGATAACGTTATTTTAACGGATGATGTGTTTTTGGTGGGATGAATGCTATTTTATGGACTGTTTACCCGCGATTTCGTCATTGTTTTTTGAGTCATTGCGGAATATGAGAGTTCCCTGAGCAATGTATAATTCACAAAAACTGTGTAGGTTTTTTTGGAGTTTATAAAGCAATAATAGTCAGAAGCCTATTTGATTATCCAAGAGGATTATTATTGAGAAAAGTAGTTAAATATGTTAATGAAACATATCATTAGTACAAACAACCACAGATTCCAATTATTTTTGATGAACATCATTTTGTCGTGGAGCGTCGGTGGCTCAATGGTGTGGACTGTCGCCTTCCTACCGGGAGGGCTGAGGTTCAAATCCCGACACGTACCAATGTATTTTCGAATTTCGAAAGTATATGTACGTTATCCGACGCTCTTACGGTGAAGGAAAACATCGTGAGGAAACCTTCATGCACGCCTGCGAAGAGATTCAAAGGTTGTGTGTGAAGTCGTCCAACCCGCACTGGGCCCGCGTGGACGACTAAGGCCTAATCACCCTATACGGGTAGGCTCGTGCCCCTCGGTGGGGACGTTTAATGAGCTGATGATGATGATGATGATTTTGTCGTGTAATTAGTTTTGCGAGATTGTTTTGGTTATAGTTTCTTAGTGATTGGATGTAAATCTTTTATTGAGTGAATATAGTAATTCATGGTTATAAAAATATACGCTACGTAATAAGAACAAGCGGAGGACCGGGATATCTGGCGCAAAATGGGGGAGACCTATGTCCAGCAGTGGACTGCGATGGGTTGAAGAGAGAATAAGAACAAAGAAAACCCTTGCATCTTACCCGTCAATAGCCCACCACAAAATATGACACCTTGACTCATTAATTGCATATTCATAACATGTATCTGACTTAACCTTTTCACCGCTGAATCTCCGACGCAAGTAATAACTGATGCTTTCTTCACGTAATGCGTTAATCTCTCCTCAATGACAGCCATTTCTGTAGAAATTACAGAAGCGCATTAAGCCCGCGACAATCAGGGTTAGGGCTAGGGACGGGTGGTCCGGAGTAACTCAGGGTATTCAACTGGCGCCCTTTGTGCTGGGTTAATACAAGTTTTTACTAAAGGTACCGGGTAATTATGCGGCTGTTGGTGAATACCCTTCACTTTGGTTAGTTCGACGAAGTGTTTATTTATTTACAAAAACGTCCCAGGATTGTTGAGGGTGAAAATATTAGCAAGTTCTTTAATTATTAGGTTTATTTAAGGTTATTTATGATAGATCTGCAATGCGGACAAGTTAAACGTGTATATAAGAATTTAATAAAACCTTCTTATAAGATAAGGATAGTAAATAACGAACAATCCACCAAAATTATAAGAATGAAATAAATGTTGACGTTAAATCAAAGTACAATACAAATGAAATGGTAAGCAAGTTTACAAAGTTAATTCAATACGCTTCTGTGTTTTGGGATGATGGCACTGTAGCTAGTAAAAATACCGGTTATAAGAAAGCTTACATTTGTCGTCTTGGCTGACAGGTGCAGGGCAATGTTGACGGATATGACTATCTACTGTAATTGATTTCTATCAACACTGCTTCTGTCATGGTCCGGCATATCACTTACCACCAGGTGAGCGAGCTGACCATCCTGTTCACCCATGACCTAAAAATAATACAATTGTCCCCACTCCTAGTAATATTAAGGTACCTGTAATCCACCAGCAAAGCGTTGAGCCTTATAACCTTTTACTGTCGGTGACGAGGCCCAAAGACCAGTCTAAAGAATCGATAGACTAACACGACGTTTCATGTCTAAAGCACTTAAATTAAGATAATATTAATCACTGCTTCTCTAAGATATATTATTATTAGATGTATTACATTACGAAACATTAATACCAATTTTGGATTGTTCCAAGCTAAGATTTCAAATCCCCAGTCTACAAGTTGCGGTGTAGATTTTCATCGTTCAACCACAAATGTGTGTTAATCAATACGATACATTAGGAGCGTGTAAGACGGTACAGCATTAGGTGTTGCGGGACACGCCGGGACAAATGGCCGCCATTCGTCTGGGGGACCGATTTCTGGGGACGCGAGGGTTTGTTCTGTGCAGGTGTGGCGAGTGTTGTGATGTAGCGGGTAATAATACTTGAAGTTTCGTGTTTTCTGATATGCAGAGACGGGAATTTCACGAGAAGGATTATCTGGGCTACTTGCTATGCCTAGGATGGACAGCTTCGGTGCTAGAAGCTAATTCATTGATAAAAATCAAGCGCACATCAGAGTTTAAATAACCGGGTTGTTTTATGTGTTATGTGTACAGGACGATTAGGACTTTCACCTGGTGGTAAGTGATACGCCTGATCATGACAGAGCGTCATTGAAGGAGACCAACAACTGATAGATAGTTATTTTTCTCACCAGAGACACCACAGACTAAAGATGTCAGATCTCTTATCTGAAAGGAAAGATGATTTCGAGTTTGCTATTATTGTGTTCTACCAGAAATGACTTCGCTGATAAAATAAACACGTTTTTCTGGATCATTTGTTAATCCTGTTCTATTCTACACATAACAACTCGAAAATACAAAACCAATTTTCTCACAAAATAGTATCCAAGGTACAAAGTTCAAAGACTTTAACCCCATACTCGTTAAGTTGGTAGCGCAAGTAGTTAATGACTTACACCGCAAGTTTAAACCGCCCTCTGCCGGCCGTAATATTCTTTATTTATTTCAGACCAGGTCCATAGATTAGTAACAATATTCTTACACGTTAGGGTTAGTAAACTACATCTTATACATAACAACACACTTATGACAATCTGTGAAATTCTAAGTAAGGTACCCTAATAATTGTAATAATACAACTATTAGGAGCACTCAATGACACAACATATCTAAATAGGTACATAAGTTATTTTTTTACATTTAAAACTAAGTAACGTACACAGTACCTACACAGCACAAGCGCAATGTGATAGGGCCTGAAACTGCATTCACCTACCACGTTTCTTATTGGGAATGCAGTAGTACCCATCTCCGCATCAGCGGGAAGTCCCACCTATCCACGAAAACCCTCAGAATTCCATTAGCGTTGTTTCTAATCTTGTTAAAACAGAGGCACAACGTTTTCTGATTACAGCAGCAAACCCGTCAATTCGAGCCTCTGCAAACATCGCAGACGCACTACAGCTTCTAGGCAACCCCAACAGTACTCTGAGTGCATTATTGTATTGGACTCGCAGATCGCTGTATTCCCGCCGCGTAAAGTTTACCCACAAGCTGCATGTGTAAAAAGACTGACAGTAAGCTTTAAAAAGGGTCAGTTTTACAGCTCTTGAACAACGGGCAAACCGGCGGGCCAACATATTGCATCGCGCAGCCAGCGACCTACGCTCCCTATCAATATCAATATTATCCTCAAGGTCTTCAGTAACCCAGTGACCTAGGTATTTAAACTTATGTACCCGAGTCAACCGTTGACCCTTGAGGGTGATATCCGGATGTCATTATATTTTACAGTTCTCGACTTAAATAACATCCATTCACTCTTCTTAATATTATATAGAGACCATGTGTTAATGCATACTTTTCACATATTAAAGGAGCTTCCTAATCGCACCCATGGATGGGCTCAGTAGAACCATATCATCTGCATAGCTGATATTATTCACGCACACTCCATCAAAGTGACATCCTACACCCGTTCCACTGAGCTCACCCAGGAGCCGGTTCATGTACAGGTTAAATAGCCGAGGAGAATACCGCCATAAGTATATTTTCGCTATACCTAATTCGGTATATACATTTGGCAAGAGTGATTAGGGCTGTTCTGAAAGGCATGTCATCCTCGCCGCATCGTCACCCATCAGATAAGATAGCGGTCAAATGCTGTCTATAGAAGATTTGAACAATGGAATTAAGTATAAATAGTGACTTTAAGACATATCGATACATTCAGCAACTACACTGTACTTCTATTTCTCAATCAGAAGTATATTATAAGATTTATAAGCGATACTTGTCACTTATCGTCATATTAATACGTGATAAATCAGCTTCATTACTTACTTATTTAACACATATCTCGATATTAAGGGTGTTGATACATAAGAATCACCCAAATCTGTACATGCAGACATTCATTTACTCAAATGATTATGTTCGAGAATCGAATCCAAACCCACTGGTGTAATATGAGTTGTCAACCAATACACCACATAAGTCATCAATTAAAAGTAGCGCTACAAAATCGTATAAGTAATGATGATATTCTCTGACACCACCTTTCAATCGACACCAAATAAAAATGGTTGCCTCAAATAAAAATACTTTCCACGATTAAGCAGGCACTGTTACTTAGTCAGATCCTCATAAATATAAAAGTCATCGCGCCCTTGAGTAGTACTAATAAACATCTCAACGCCACTAGAGTGAGGTGTTTTAAAAACAAACACAGCGGAGTCGGCGATGACAGTGGAATGGTTTGGGGAACTATACGGGCAATTAAAGCGCATCAATGTAGGGATCGAAGATCAGCAAAAACTGATTGAAAAAACACAGAATATCTTATAGGTGCTTATAAAGAGGACGACTAATTATTTTTGGTCCACCATAAGAGGCTTGGAATAGGACGAGTATCTTGCAAATTCTAAAGTAGAACTGTCAACGAAGTACATGAAATAATTTGATATGTTGACAACTGCACTGTCCTGAATTTAGTTTTTAAGTATGCACCCAACTTCCATACTGAAATATCAAAAACAGACACATACCTACATTACTTATCTTCAAACTGTAATGGCGTTTGCTTCTGTTTAATTATTCGTTTTCAAAATAAGATACAAGATGATTAGTGGACATTGTTTGGAGTTTTTCTGGCGATACTTAAATATGTGCAAACATTACATATTTGTTAAAATAACGGGTACTGGTTTGGCCACCCCTGCCAGCCGTGTTGACCGAATCAATCCGTGCACACGGGAGCTCTAATTGACTGTTCATCCCGACTCCTAATGCGGAATGTGTTAATTAATAACGTTCATGGAATGCCTCGTTCTCTAACACACGTATAACGAGCCTAATGAAGAGGTAACAATGTCTGGTGAAGTGATTATTAAAAGGAATCTCAACAAGCTAAACTAGCGGCCAAGATTTTCAATTAAGTGCTCAGTTTGGAAGATTGGTATTCAAGGTTGGTAAGTTGAAATATAGTTGAGGTACATTTTACGAACGACTTAGTTAATATACAAATATTAAATAGTTAATATTTAATATTTAAGAGTACTTCTACTACATGTAGTGTAGTAGAAGAAGAGTAGAAGTATCATTTATTCGGTTTCAATAGGCATTTTTACAAGTAATATTATAAATATATATTTATTGTTTTTGTCATGCTTCATAAAAGTGAAAGTTTTTCATCTTAATCTAGGAATACTTCATGACACAAACCGGAAAATAAAATAAAGTATAAATAAAGCTAGTAAAAACTACTAAAGCTATACAGTGTGTCCTACACAATCATCCATATAGTATATCTCAGTGTTATAACGTCTTCTAAAACGATTAAATGGCAAATGAAATTTTAAATCTAGTTTATAAGATACCGTAGTACAATCTTCATTGATAAAATATTTTACGTACAAGAGAAAGACATCGTTCACTGGTAAGAGATAACAGTTTTGGAATTTGGTCATCATCTTTGTAAGATGCCAAATGATACTAATTATTTCCAAAACGTGTTAATCAGGGTAACTATACAAACATTCGTTGAACTGTGGGCATTAACAATTTGAGTGTATTCCCGGGACGCGTTAAGTTAACGGTAGTTTTAACTGCACCTTGGCTTCCTTAATTATCTGAGCAACTCTATTGCTGTATCAAAAGGGTTACTGTGTATTGGATTTTGTACAAAAATGTTCGAGTTTTAACTAAAATTAGTAATTCTTTATTGTTTTAATGTTTCCGAGAACTATGAAATCTGGAACTCGTCTGTTGAATTATCCTGCCAATAGAAAAGTTTTAAAAATACTGAAAATCACATTCTTGTTTGGATGTAGACGACTATTTTATCACTTTTGGCCAGCTTAGGCAATTAACTCTTTAACTGATTGCGCCACTAAATGAAACAAGAAATAAAACACAGGCCCTAAAACGTAACGACTGTAAAAAGCAAAAACTGTATCTGAACAATTGAGCTGAAATTTTATTTTCGTCCTATCCTTTTTCCCTAACAACAACTATGCAGTTTTGTTTTACGTTTGACGGTACACGCTTCGAGTGACTCCTATAAAATTGCTGTTGACTGGCGTTCTAACGAATGCAGCCAACTGACGTGGGAGAAATATAAACAAATGGATCCCAGGGTGTCCGACACACTAAACACAAAATTGATAAAAAAAATGCTTATTCTGCTTTACTTAAAGTCTAAGATTTTTGCCATCTTTTTCTTCTTTTTGGCATCTTTTTCTTCTTCTTTATCTGTGTTTTTTTTTCATAATACGGATTATTCCAAACGGTTTTTTTTACAATTAGTATTATATTATAATCATACATTATTATAAAAAGTTTTCTTGTTAATATATTTAATTTTAAATCCCACTGAAAACAATAATTATCTATGCCAAATCAAAAAAAAGACTCTCAGTCCGGACAAAATCAACAAAGAAGAAATTCATGGGTTGCATTATATCTATACGCTTCAGCGTACTTGTTCGGTCCCTTAATATTTGTGGCTTACAATTTTATTGCCGACATACAGAAGGGATTCTAAGCAAATGCACTAATTGAATCATTGAACACGATCCATTGGGTATCGTTAGTGGAATTACTCGTATTTTGTGCATTGACGAAGAAGACTTGAGGGCTGTTTGAAAGATTGCCTCTGTTCAATGAGCAGTATACTAAATATGATTTGCTACAAATAACAAAGTGCCCTCTCGGCTTCCGAGTACAAATTTGTCTTATATAGCAACAAGTTTCCGATTACTGAGAATTGAGACGAAAATATATTTATACTAAAATTGGATAAGATTGTGTTGCTAAATATCATGCATAGGTAACTTATAATTCAAAAATTATTTGTCCTGGACAAAATAACAGCAAACACAAATATATACAAAGGTCATCCATCTCAATACAAATAGTAGTAACTAGTACTAATAGAAATCCAACTAGTAGTAATAGAAGACTGACATAATATGTACGTAGATTTTTTAAATGACTAAACCACAAATAAAGCTTGGCTATATTTCTGCTTTGTACGGAACATCGTATTACTAATTAAACCATACGTTATATCTATTAAGCGATCCCGTTCATTTACCTCTTAATTATTCAACTATATGGGTTTCAAGTCAAAATACGATTTAAATAAACGTAACAATCATACTATATTGGTAAAAGGGAAAGTAATCTGAAGTATCACGCAAAAGGGCTTTTGTGTAAGGTAATCTGACATATCTTGCGTTCGGTAGACTCAACCACCGAAGGCATGTAATACTAGTTATGGAATTGAACCAACAATATTGCATCATAAAGTTTGTATTTTATTGCGTTTTTATGTTAAAGTGTACAGGACGTTCAAGTTGTTCACCTGATGGTAAGTACGCCGGTTCATGACAGAGTGCCATTGATGGAGACCAACAACTTATAGACAGTTATTATTCACAGTCAATGCCGCCCTGCGCCCGCCACTAGAGACAACAGATGTTAGGTCTCATATATACTTGGTGATTTGACTTGCTACCCCTCATCCCTAAAAATAAAATAAATGATTGTTCCGGGTAATCTCTGAAACGGCCGGGCTGATTTTAACGGGACTTTATTGTCCACTGTAACCCACTTCTACCGGCCACACACAAACCCAACAATCCAATGGAGTAAAAGCTAATGCAGCTTTAATATTTACTAACATTTTAGGCCAAAGCACTCGTAAATAAGGATTTAGTGTAGACGAAACGAATGGCGTAAATAAACTCGGTTTAATTTAATTGTTATTTGGGGGATTAGTGATATTTATAACAGTGATTTTATATGCATAATGGCGGAGCTAGATATATGGGGATTTAACTAAACATAACATTTTGTGGAGTCTAGACTGAGTATTATTAGTTATAAATTCAACGTTAAAAATATCTTGGACTAGTAGTCATATATAGTGGTTACAGAATAAACGATAACGGTCAAATTCCCGACAAAATATTAAGCAAAGCAATGTTTGTCTACTTCCACTTGACTAAATATTCTACACATCCTTATTTTTCTATCTCTTTTGCTCCCCAATAATTCTTCCCGACAGGCAAAGCAGACGTGACGTCTAATGACGTACATACATCATTACACACACAACACATACATCATTAGCAAACACATTTTTTATTTATGCATACTACTAGTATGCTATACAATGGTATCATAAAAAAAAAATATTTACTTACTAATTTTGATTTTTATGTATAAAAATGTTACCTACTTGATGTGGGATTGGAATAAATATTTGTGAGAATCCTTCCATCAGATTGGTAGTGCTTTGAATACTTTTTTGAAAAAATTAAACCCACACTCATAGATTAAAATTATTAACTAACCTCATCAAGCCGTGACAAGTGTAAATAAAGA
Source organism: Leucinodes orbonalis (assembly GCA_019425675.1). Taxonomy (NCBI): domain Eukaryota; kingdom Metazoa; phylum Arthropoda; class Insecta; order Lepidoptera; family Crambidae; genus Leucinodes; species Leucinodes orbonalis. The sequence continues at coordinate 151,474 of PQWD01006146.1, forward strand.
AAAACATGAAACGAAAAATAGAAAAATAGAAATGCTCATGGTCACAAGTCACGTATCTTAAGTTTCGTGAGCAAACAGTGTTAAGTAACATCGACAGAACAAAACCAATTAGAGACGGTCATGCATGATTCCGGGCTATGAGAAATACATATTTCGGTGATATGAGAATGTAAAGTGCTTTGTGTCTCTATTTTTTATGTTATAAGTGTACAGGACGGTTAAGTTGCTAACCTGATGGACAGAGCGTAATTGAAGGAGACCAACAACAGTTATTATCCTCCATCAATGCTGCATTGCGCCCGACACCTAACACGACAGATGTTAGATTTCGTATACCGGTACACGAGATCTGTCGTGTCGGGTTAGCTAGTCAATTACCCGGGTAATTGACTAGCTACAGTGCCACAAAAGTGCATAACGCTCCTTTTTTCACGGGACGATATCTGGTACTGCGGTGGTACCTACCTAGACGACTTACACAGTATCAAGTCTACCACATAATAAAATTACAACACAAACGAATTTTGGGCACCATTCAAGTTAATAGGGTCGTCTTTAACTTTCCTCTACAGGGCATAGGCTTAAATAGCATAATAATTGAGAGATTCGATCACCTCGCGGTTAGTTAACTCACCACGTGGGCTCTATGTGGATGAGTGGGTGTAAACAACTGCCTAAGGTGGAATCAACGACTTATAGTGTCTTCCGAGGCACAGAGGAACTCCAAGTAATATATTGCGGTCACCCATCTGATGAGTCCCCTATTTGCGTAAGTTGCTTAACTTGAGCGATTAGCATTAATTAATCTATGTGTTGTTTAAATTTAATCTTTTACCCATCGCAATCACAACTGGAAATATATTTATTTTGCGCTAGACTCTGGTCCTCTAATATTCCTCATTCAGCCTCTACCAACGACTTTTTGTAATTCGTTAGTCTATCGGGCCGGAGGAAGTCCTACCTTCTTGCCAAGACGCGTTTTCCACTTTTGTTTATTTATGCCAAAATAAAGACGTCATTTCAAATACGTGCTCAGTGTGATGTAAGTGATTCTAGGCAGACTTCAATTAATATACGTTACATAGCTGGCAATTAAAAAGATAACCCTTCTTAATACTTATCCATATGCGTACCAGGCTCACAGCTTCTCCGGAAGGTCACACGGTAACTGTTAATTCAATCTTCATAATCGTACACTTCTATACGTCGTTGCAGATTCAAATCTACGGAGACTGTAAGACCCAGTGTAATGGCCCATCAGTCACATTTGCGGAACAAATTTCCCATTTAGTCACACATAACTCGCTTAGCTTCGACGTACATTAGCGTTATTAAACTATGAACGTTGGCGATGAGCTCGCAGTAATTAGGGATTCGTTTATCTTTATTATAACTGCATTGAAGTCTTTTTTACAGATGATAAATATGATGGATAGATTGCAGATTTCGCTTAACGGTTGTGACAAATGTGATTTTTGGTCCGGATTTTTGAGTAGACGACGATTAGACCAAGGGTTGAGAGACGTATTGACTATTCTTGTTTCTATGTAAAAAAAAATCCGAATCGTAATTAATTTCGATAACATTATCATTAGATTATATTGTAAATCTCCCTAATTGATGGGAAGATTATAGCAAAGTAACTAAAACACCCAAAGGCTCGTTAAATAAGCTACACAACATATTTAAAACAAATTAAGTTTCATAATCTAGTGTGAGGTCAATAATGATTGGTTTATTTTTCCTTTTTAGAGTTATATAAGTAATCAATTTTGTAATAGACTTAAGGAAGGTTTACTTATGGGAAATAAAGTTCTTTTTAACATAACACATCAAATTGTAATGATAGGAAGTTTCAGACAATAGATAGGCCAGTGAACTTGTTGAAAAGTTCTATCGCATAACCATATGCTGCATAGCTAAGCAGTTCGCGCTGCAGCGCTGTCTCGGCTCATTGCGAAGCGCTTCAACTGCTGAGAGGTATTTAGCACCGCACACCAATGATATTCTGTATGTATAAAGGTAGATACGTCATCCGTGCCTCAAAAATGAACCGCCGAAGATATTACAGTTTGTACTCTTTTGTTTTGGTAAATGTGTTCGAAACTCGAAATATGTGTATGTGTGCTGTTACTGCATTCGGAACACTTTTTTCGATTGTTTTGTGAGCATATCACGAATCCACACTTTTTTACATCATTGCCGCACACCGCATCTTTACAAATTAACATAACAAAAAAACCCGATATTTGTACACAAAAAGGGCGGAGTCCCTTTCAGAGCCCCATTTGAATGTGCTACTTTGTGCTGCTTCTGTTACGTTTTTTGTGCATCCAAATGCACTTTAAGCCGGTCTGGCATGGAGTTTGCGTTTATTGTCGACTTGTTTGCATTTTAGATAAGTTTTCTTAACGTTCATTTAGTTGGCAGTTTGTTTTGATGTTGTTGGCATATTATTGTTATTTCTTTCATTCAATATACTACCTTGAGGTTGGTCAACGGAGGATAATATTTTATGGGTAGTCAAAATAGCCTAAATGCACAGACAAATCTACTCAAATCATGAAATCGGGAACTAAACTTTGCTCCCATGCCCATTTCAGTGGAGATTATAGAATTTCTTAGCCTCACAAATATTCTACAAGTAAAATCTACGCAAATTATGAGATATTCATTTTAAGAAGGCATAGCAGCGAAATGTAGTGATCTGTTTTAAAGGTAGGGAAAGTTTATCAATGTTTTCGTTTTTAATTTGAGTATGCAACAGAAATAAATACGACTGAATTTAACTAACTATACGAAACACAAAATACTGATTCACGTACAATACAAATACAGGTTATAAATAAAACTAAGTTACTCAGCCAAGGATCCTGGCTTGCTACTCGAATTTATTTTCAACTTGCTGGGAATAATTTAATTCGAAAGGTAAAGGTCTTGTAATCTTGTTTACCTTTATAATAAGGGTTTGGAGTTTTAAATGCGATGACGCAAAAGCGTCCGGACGACAGATAAGCCCCAATGTCACTATTTGTTTTTAAAATTAACATTTCAGTGACGTTTGTTTGAGAGCCACCTGTGTTTGATGAAGGTTAAGTCGACAGTTCAGTAGCAGAAAGAATATAAAAATTGGCCAAGTGCGAGTCGGACTTGCCCGTAGAGGCTCCATCAGAATCAAGTTATTTTATATAAAATCAATTTTATTTACTTACTTGTTTACTTTTTCAAGTTTCTTGTCAAAACTTTTAGCGATTCACAGAATACATATACTGACAAAGTTTAAACAGTGTACTAATAGATTCGGAGAAAAAAGTGTGTGACAGACGGACGGACAGACAGAAATGAGAAATCTATAAGGGTTCCGTTTTGTGCTATTTCGCTACGGAACCCTAAAAACAATGACATGCGACATATTTACAATCCTAAGACGTCCCATTAAAATAATTTCGTCCAATGCCGAAGTTTCGGCCCCACTCTAGGTGCTCTTAATTTGTTACATAATTATATCTATAAAGCTTCAAATCATCAGTATTCGTAATATGCTCGTTCACACTTTGGAGTAATTGGCACTTTACCTTCACACTAAAAAGTGCACTGTTCTTGTTTCTAGATTTTTTATCAATTCCTGTTTCAGGTCGTTTTAACACTAGTTTCATTTTGAATTTAGGATCCAGCTTCAATCTGAGTTGCAATTCCATTAATACTTCAAACTATACACATGTCACTAAACATATACTTCTGAATATATTTTATAAGTTCGCCGAAAACATCCTAAACTCCTTGTGTCGTAATTTGAAAAAAAATCCTTAAAAAATGCCTCCTTACATTGTTTTTGACCCAGATTCCGATGTTTATATAAATATTTTATGGTTCTTTACCAAATAAAATAAGTTCTGACTTCAATCACATGAAATGTTTCCGACCAAAACAGCTCTTAAATGTTTGTTTTATATTATTCTGTGGGTAAATATATTCTTATTCAGCCCGAGTTCTCCAGATCGGATATGAATGTAAATGATGTGCCTACCTAAATTATGCGTGTACACAAATGAGTTTTAATGGTTTCCTCACCTTGTTTATCAGGTAAGAGTATTTTAATTCCACCGTGGGCACATCGGGGCATATTTACGCGTGCAGTATCTCACCAGGACAGTTATTGTCGCGGAACCCTTCAGGCTTTGGTCTTAGGAATAGCGGAGCGACAAGCGATAGCTAATTTCATTTTTAGATATTAGTTATGATATAGAAATGTATTGTTTCCTTTTAACGCGTTTAGATCAATCCTAAAACTTAGTGAAGACATTTTTTAATACGCCAAATATGGTGTTTTTCCTTTTAAGGTACGTTTTCTAATATCTCATACTATGTCAAAAGGCTGTTATTTAAATGAAGGTGGCTGCAGTTTTAGCACTACTGTCTACCCTACCCTATTTTACGTTTTAAACGGTATCTGTAGCAGAGGAATATGGTTGGCTGTTTTAATACGCTACTGCTGTACCAAGTATGAAGATTTCACTGAAAAATACGAGTAGTTAATACTTAGTTCTCTTAATCTTCTGAAACGTTTCTCCTGTCTTCTTAGCTGTAATAGATAATGCAGCAATTATTTTGATGTTTGCTAGCGACTTTTATCATTCTCCCCGCTACAACTTGTATTTGAACCCTCCCGCTGTCTACAAGGCCGCGTGTTTTGAGCCCAAGCGAAATACGAACTTGCGATTTACGTGCAGGCGTAGGCGAGATAGCCCTTTGTTTCCAGAATAACAATTGTCCCGACGAATGTATGATTCTGCTGCGGTAATTTTAATTGTGTGTGCGAGAATTTAAAGTAGTTCAAGTCATCATGTGTCAGTTTTGTTTCATTGTGCTCATAAAATGGATTTATGATTTTTTTTGTCTTAAAAATACCTTAGAACATTCCTTGGAACCTCAGGAAAATGTAGTAACAAAACCAAGTAAATTTGGTGTGTAACCTCGATGTCTACAAGGACAGAGTGAATTTTTCGGGTACTTCCACATTCAACCAGCAAATTTCTGCATCAACCTACCTAGAAAGGTAAACGTGTACTATAACCGCTTACCATCAGTCGAGTCTGAAGCCAAACGTAAAGTAATTAAGAATTATAAAAAAATGTGTTATCTTGGTGTCGCATTTTTTTGTCACAATATCGCCTAGAGCCTGCAGAAGCATTTCTAGCCGAGGCCTCCTTGAGCATTCAATGCAACTGAAGAGTTTCATAACAGGACTAGTTTCTACACTGAACCAATATTTGGGTCTCTAGAGCTTTTATGGCTATGTAACAGAATGTACCACGAACAAGCAGGGTTTGCTTGGTTTACACAAAAATTATTGAAACGAAAATCATGGAATCTATATTTGTAAAATAAATTCACTTTTTTTGTCCGGCCAAATGTTTTCGCAACTATTAAATATCATAACAAATATCTCATTAAAAGATAACACGAGTCACGAAAGTCGTAACTTGATTAAAAATATGCTTATGCGCGAGCCATAGCTATATGATATGTGTGAACTATCGAACGGAATTCGAAGAATTGTGGCCTTTAAAGCTATTATTAAAGTATTCCAAATAACTGCGTCTTGTCATTATCACACCGTATAACTCAGCCAAGTAAAATAAACTGGCCGAACCAGCAACAAAGAGGGCGACAAAACAAAAACATGTAATAACCGCCCCGCGCCACGACATTATTGCGAGCGCCATCTGCCGTCGACCAAATGAAATTTTAGAGGTGACATAAGACTTATTGTGAAATTGTAGTATTGGACCTTAGGAGAGTTGGTCCAAGCGTGTATAGCAAAGGTTCCGGGTTCATTCAATGAAGTACAAACGTGTGTTCATTAAGCTGCCAGTAGGAATGGGTGATTTCTTTCTATATGTGCTAAATGAAAATTTCACTTAGTTTGTGTATCTAAAGATATTTATTTATGTATAATATTCCCAGTTTCCCGTTCCCGTATCCATCCTTTAAACCTCTGGAACTGCTGATCTGATTTTGACGGGACTGTTACTGGCAGATACTTTTTGGCATTAGGATGCTACGAACTAGATAGGTATAGGGCTTATAGGAGCTTTCTTCAAGACACTGGCAGAAAAGGCATGAGACCAATGGTAGTGTAGCGTGCAGGTGTGTCGTGTTATTTTAAAACAAAACGTTCGATTATAATATGGGTGTAGTTACAGAATCCTTCGGTCCTGTAATAGTGACATTTTCGATATTCGGTATTGCATAAGGTTAAGTTCAATTTCGTCTGTACTATCTGTCTGTCTGTGAGCGTCGGTGGCTTAACGGTGTGGACTGTCGCCTGTCTACCGGGAGGGCTGAGGTTCAAATCCTGACACGTACCAATTTATTTTCGAATTTTCGAAAATATATGTACGTTATCCGACTCTCTTATGGTGAAAAAAACATCGTGAGGAAACCTTCAAACACGCCTGCGAAGAGATTCGAAGGTTGTGTGTGAAGTCGTCCAATCCGCACTGGGCCCGCGTGGACGACTAAAGCCTAATCACCCTATACAGGTAGGCTCGTGCCCCTCGGTGGGGACGTTTAATGAGCTGATGATGATTTAAAAATGCGCGATTGGTCTGCCGATGTTATAAAAAGTAACATAAGATCCTTTTATTTGAACGTACTCAAAGTCGCAGGAACAGAGCTATTATATAAAATGTGTAGAGTCACATGGCAGCCGGCCAGCAAAACCCCGAAACCTTTTTAATCTTAACAAGGATCGTGTGAGATTCCAACACTGGGGTGTAAACTGACACAGCCCATTATGGGAGTAATGCGATATGTTGAGATAATAGGGACGAATTATTTTTCGGGTGGACGTGACCAAGCTATGTTCCTTTAAGATTAGTTTTGTTCTTACACATTTCTAATTGCATAGTCTTCATCATCAGCTCTTTAAACGTCCCCACCGAGGGGCACGAGCCTACACATATAGGGTGTATAGGCCTTAGTCGTCCACGCAGGCCCAGTGCGGATTGGCCGACGCACAACCTTTGAATTTCTTCGCAGATGTGCGCAGGATTCCTCACGATGTTTTCCTTTATTGTAAGAGCGTCGGATAACGTACGTAAAGTTTTCAAAAATTCGAAAATACATTGGTACGTTGCGGGATTTCAACCTACGGCCTAAATATTTTACTTACTTGCCTGTACCCGTTTCAACAGAAAGTTTACTTAATGGGATATAACTCAATTAGTGAAATGTTTTCGAAACGGGACTAAATGTATCAAATATATAATGTTTACCAAACGCAACTTTTTATAGTTACAATTTGAGGTTTAAGAAATGGGAAGTAGCCAAGGATGCCATCGTCTTAGGTAAAAGGTACAGGGCAGTGCTGATGAAAAATGATAAGAAAGAAAATGTTTATTCTGTGATAGTTTGCAATATTATCTTAAACGAGAAGCAACAGCCATGGCGATGAAGACACCATAACGCTGGTTTTCCGTGGCTACCTTCAAAGAGAGACTGCTACATACACGCACTTTACATAATACACATATTATGTAAATAACTACTTATTGTTATTTATTTTCTTCAACACTGCAACTGTCATGGTCAGGTGTATCACTTACCACCAGGTGAACGCATTGACCGTGCTATTCACTCATGACATAAAAAAGTTGTGCGTTTTAATTTAAAATAACGGTAAAACGGTTTTGAACACAAACCTAAAGTAAGTAGATAAATAAACTACGCTCATTGTATCATGTATGTGAGCCGAGTCCCTCCTAAATAGCAACGTTTGTATGTTTGTCTGTTTGGACAATCCCAACGCGGCTTTGTGCGGAGACAATGACCCCATCGGGGTGCGTCCCTCAACCCTTTTGTTTGGCTTCGATTATGAAATCGTTACTGCACGAGATTACTATCAACAGTTGTAGTGTTATTCAATTGGAAATAGTTGTGTAAATTGCTTTTTAAACGGATTAATGTTTTTTTATTAATATTTACTAGTTTACGTCATGGACGTATAAAAAAATACGGCAGAACTGTCATTAATACATAATGTGTCACAAAAATGACAGCTGTTGGTTTAGATGTAATTTTTATAATTATTTGTTTATACTGATTTTAAGGATTTATACTAAAAATATGTAACTAAATTGTTCGTTTACCTATGACACGTTATGTTTTTTCCTATTGTTGGCTGCGGTTTTGCACAATAACACAACACAGGCCATGCTCTGTTTTAGATATTTTTCCTTATAACAATGTAAGGGCTCTGTTGACAGATGCGCTCCAAATTTTTGGATTTTGTGATTTCCATACAAAACCTGGCTGAATTTTGACACAATTTTCATGTTAGCTAGACTCTGTCCGTATTTTTTTATATTTCTTGAGTGCACTAGGTAATATCATAGACTCGAAGTTGTAACAATAATTTACAAACAGAGCATGTAACTCGTACCTCTAATTTTGAAGTAAAATACACAGTTCAAAACTGCCTGTAAAAAAAGTATAATTTAAAACTCTGCGAAGTGTCAACGGAAGATTAGTAAATCATTCAGCCAAACAAAAGGGAGCTGGAATTCGTCCCAAAATAAACTTAAAAACAGCCCAAGAAATTCAGTTGTCCGAAAATCCGTCACAATAAGTCGGCGCGAGAAAAAAAGCGTTTAAAAATAAAATGGCCGCTTCAAAGAGACTCGTAAAATTTCAATATCCGTTAAGCGGCGTCTTTAATCATGGCCGAAGATGGCACTCGCAAACGACGACGGCCACGGCAAGAATCTTTTCATATTTCTTATTATATTTTGTTTTGATCCGGAGTCAATCCGTGGTACTCGTTCATTTTAAGTTACGGTAGATTTTTTACGAAGTTTTTCTTCCTTTACTCTGGCGTAATCTGTCACCATCATCATCATTACAGCCTTATACATCCACCGCTGAACGAAGACCTCCCCTCATGATTTCCACGTGGGCCGATACCTAGCAGTTGATATCCATCTGCTACCCGCCACCTTACCCAGGTCATGCGCCCATCTGGTTGGGGTTCGGCCTACGCTTCGTTTCCCGTTACGCGGTCGCCACTCGAGAACCTTTTCGCCCCATCGGCCATCGGTTCTACACACTTATCTGTAGTACGATATAAAAATGTCTATTTCTCAGATCATTATCAGCCTAAAAGTCCTAAAACGTCTTACTGCAGACCACAGCATTGCTATTGGAGTAATAGTTATATAGCAAGACCACTAACAGCTATGTACATCGCATTATATAATTCATAGTAAACAATCATTTCATCAGCAGCTCATTAAACGTCCCCACCGAGGGACACGAGCCTACCCGCATAGGTGATTAGGCCTTAGTCGTCCACGCGGGCCTGTGCGGATTGGACGACTTCACACACAACTTTCGAATCTCTTCGGAGGCGTGCATGAAGGTTTCCTCACGATGTTTTCCTTCACCGTAAGAGCGTCGGATAACGTACATATATTTTCGAAAATTCGAAAATGCATTGGTACGTGTCGGGATTTGAACCTCAGCCCTCCCGGTAGGAAGGCGACAGTCCACACCACTGAGCCACCGATGCTCAAACAATACAATGCAGATATTTGTTTTGCGGCTTCTCTCTTCAATAGGCTTGAATGAACGTGTACTAAATGCAGCTCGCGGCGCACAATGCAAGATAAATCATCCCGATGCATTCCTATGCAAGTGTGTAGTAACGTTAATATGGAGATGTTATGCTAAAATAAAACTCTGACAAAGGAATATTTTTATCTCATATAACTGGATGGATTATTGATATCAATCAATCAAATAGACTGCATGGTCTTCCCAAATTGGCTATTGGGAGTTTGGGTCGTAACCCAACATGCGAATGTAAAGCGGATGGTTGTTATTCTAAGGTGAAATCCGGGACAAACAGTTAACATGCCTTTCGTAGCGTGGAAAGACTGAAAAAGTATTACTAACTAAATATTCGGTCAAATAAATCTATAGGGATTTCTAATGTTATTTATATAGTAAGGTCTAAGGCTTTATAAAATAGCCCTTTAGTATCTTATCAATGATATTCCATATAAAAAGAAGTAATCTATGTATCTCATGGCAGTTTTTCAACGTTTCCTTAAATTCGTGTTTGCTATATCAATAAACTATTAATAAAAATGAAAAATATCGAAACTACTTCTAGGTGTCTAAGCAACACTCATATCCTACAAGAACATTATACAACAAAACATATAAAAATATGAATTGAGATTCAATTCCCAAAACCTAGTTTTATTTCAAGTAAACTTTTTTCTTTCTGTTCGTCTAATTTAAATAAAAACTACGTGATAAGCAAAAAGTAATAATTTAATCCGTCGTGAATGGAATCCAACAGACCTGGTTATTCAAGTTTGTTTTAAGACACTTGTGTTGTTCTTGTTGCAAACTTTTAGTTTGACAAACAGCTCGGCGTAAAATTCAATAATGAAATATTGTTTTTAATCTTAAATTAACAATGAACTAACTAGAATGCACATCATCCAGAAACGTCAACCGAAAAATGTCCTTGCCGCACCCAATGATGTAAAAAAGTATGGATTTTGATGTTCCCAAAAATTCGAAAAAAGTGTTCCAAATGCAGTGACAGCACACATACACATATTTCGAATGAGCGTACATTAACCTAAACAAAAGAGTATTAACTGTACTCTCTTCGGCGGTTAGTTTTTGAGGCACGGATGGCGTGACCTTTATATATACAGAATATCATTGGCCGCAACACAATATATGATATTAATTTAATCTTTACAATAATACACATACGACCGACATAAAACCAAACTTTTAATTTTCAATTAATCCATGATTTACGACTTTATAGGCTAAATATATTATGGTATGACATCCATGTTTCAACCAAATAAATTTATTCATTCATTCATTAATTCTGTTATCTCTCCATTTCGTCCTCAACTTAACTATAATAATTTAAACTACTATATTCCATCTCAGTAGAAACGGCCCGAGCGATTTGAGCACTGCGTCCCAAGCGGAGTGGAAGGACGCAAATTATCCGAGCGAGCGGAAACCCGCTCGCTCCGCTCGTCCGAGCGCCGACAGCTGTCGCGAGCGGCGCTTACACACATTTCGGAGCATTAAACTATTTATGCAATGTTGGTATTTTCACTGTGAACGTTTAGCAAGTATTTTATTTGAATTGAAAAATATATGATAATAATATCGTTTGTTTCAATATAAATATTTATTTGACCAAAACACACATTGATATACAGAAGAAACGATACAATTTCATACAGATATCAGATGTAAGTACAAAAAAAACTACAACTTATTAAATTACTAGCAGCGCGCTGCGGTTTCACCTGCGAGAGATTTAGAGATAAATGTAGCATAAGGGTGTCAGATAACTCTTGACAAAATTTTATTAAAATCGCTTCAGACGTTTAGGCGTGAACAAGTTATAAAAAAATACATTTAGATACTTTCGTTTTTGCAATGTTGCCGTGATACAATAATTCTCATACCATTTACTGTCGTAATCTACCTAGTAAACTGAAAACATGCTTATCTTTTAATAGCTATGTTTGTCAAAATCAATGAAACATGAATACTTGCATAAAAAATTACTGGAAAAGGAAATAGTTCCTTCATATAGTTTTTGCGTTCAGAGGTTTATCTTAATTATTAAGGAAAAATATCATAACGAAGTTCAGCGGGCCAGCTAGTAATAAAAACTACATACAGCCCACAAAACAAATATAATAGCGCAATACACAGCGTCATGTAATTACAAAAATGTTTCCTACTAATGACAAATCGATACCCAAACAACATGACCTCAATGGCGACGTAATTAATTGTATGGGTCCGGGGTTCGTTTGCCGCCAATCCGCGATAAGGGCTCGTTAATTTCCGTTGCATCACACCTGCGATGACGTCATCATCAATGTGTCGGGTCATTTCCGTGACACCTAATGACAAGCGGGGAACGGTAATCACCCTTGACGGCTGGGAGATTTGGAGTTACCCTTTGAAATGACCATTGTCCCTATTTTTATGTAGGTAATGTGCGGATGGACTGAGGGACAGGAAATTTGGAAAAAATACCAATATTTACCAGTAGTCTGAAAATAATTGTAGAACGAACGATAAAATTTCATATCACCAGCGTCTTCAGCTTTATAAGGCACAGGTGCGCCCTCATATGGAGTATTGTTCGCCTCTTTGGGCCGGAGCGCCCAAATACCTTCTTTTTCCCCTTGACCGCGTACCACGAAGAGCCACGCGGATGGTCAACAATCCGTCGATCACCAATGGTCTGGATTCTCCTAGCCTTGCGCAGAGATGTTGCGAGTCTCTGTGTCTTTTATCGCATATACAATGGGAGTGTTTCAAAGATCTGTTCGATCAGATACCTGCTGCTGAATTTCATCATCGGACTACCCGCCATAAGTTGAAATTCCATCCTCATCATCTTGATGGTTGGCGTTCGACTACAGTTCGATTTATGCGCAATTTCATTCCACGTACTTCGCTAA